>WSUI01000035.1:0-95798 GCA_019633595.1 Tulasnella sp. UAMH 9824
ACCTTCAGGGGATGGCGGTCTATGTAGTAGCTTAAGGAACGACATGCGATTCTCCTGCCAGCCTTTGGCACAGATATAATTTGCCATTTTACTAGCTTTATAATGTTCTTGACAAGCATTCTTAAATCTATGAAACAGAAATTTTGATGGCCGAGATCTGTCAATTGATTTGAAAGCATGGAAAGTTGACTCCAGACTTGTTTCTTGGGCCTCTCTTTTAAAAGAAGACTGATCCATGAGAAGTGAAATATAGCAACATGCAACTACTTAAGTAGAATCATGTATGTTATAGATATATATCTGTCTCTGGGAAACGAGGAAGCGGAAGCGGCGATGGAGTGAACGGTGGCGGTTGCTGTAAGAAAGTCAACCGCGAGAAAAGTAAACAACAACGTTCCCAAGTTACCTGCCGACCCGTGACACCCCTCCCCCTGCGATACCCCTCAAATCTGCAGGAATGGCTGAAAACGGTCTCAACGACTCTCAAAGCATATTCTCATCTGTCCTTGGACTCGTGTCACGCGAGATTCAAGACTTCGTTGTGACAGCTGTCACCGGAAGTAGTACAACATTATCACACCAGGTCAGTCTACTATCCAATTTCTCGTCTCCCAACATAAACAATCTCACCCACACACATTTTCAGTCTTCACAAAGTCATGGGCCTACCAAGCACAAGCGATCGAGGAGCATGAACTCTAACCGGAATGCCCTCCCCACCGAGCAAGCGAAACGAAAACGGCGTCCATCGTCCCCTCACCCCAAAAACGTCGCCGATGATGAACGCGCTGAAAACCCAGCCGATGACGATCGGGAAACGGGGACAGGAGACTCGTCAAAACAGGGTGATAGATGGTCGTTTGATGACGGAAGTGATGCTCGACCAGGTCAGTACTCACGTTGATGACGTCCCCTCTTCGCCCTTGTTTACCATACTTCAATTAAGGTCCATCGAAACGCATAATCAAGGCTTCCAGAAGAGTTTCAAGCGATGGTGGTTTCTTCAAAATGCCTGAACTGCCTTCCAGACCAACAATGCCGGGGTCTCTTTGGCCACGCTCACCAACACCGGCCGAATGGAGCCGCAAAACGCTTCACCCCGAAGTCCCAGCGCCAGCCGCGACCGTGAAATCGGGATTAAGTACAACGCCAACCACTTCACCCGCTGTACGACGAGATTCCTCTCTGGATTCTTCGCGTCCTCCAAAGCGCGCTCGAAGTAGACGTCGCAGCTCCGTGCGGTTCGCACCGCAAGTTGTGCGCCACCCGCCGCCTCCCGAAAGGAGTCCGACCCCCGGTGTTAAAGAGAATCCGCTGCCTGAAGAGGATACCGCGAAGTCTCAGCCAGACGCTGCCCCGCCCTCACCACGTCGTGTCAAAGTGGAGGAAGAAGACGAGATAATCATTCTGGACAAAATGCCTACTCCGCCTCCCGCATCTACCTCGTCGTCCCGCGGAAGATCTACTCAGGTATCAAAGTCACTGGGTTCAAGAAGTGGTACTGCTTCGTCTAGCCAGAATCCTTCATCAAGGAAGGTCGCTCCCCTCCCTGCAGAGGAATCAAATATTCTGCCACCGAATATCGCGGACATGTCTATTTCAGAGCTTACCTCGAACACCAAAACGAGCGAAAAGGGCAAAGGCAAAGAAGTTGATCGTCAGGTCACCGACAACAACGTCACTACACAGCCGAGAGATGGATCGGATTCCAACGAGAATGACAAAATTCGTCAATTAGAGGAAGAGATAGAACGTCTCAAGAACGAGGTATAGCTCATATAACGCCTGGACGGCACACATTGACTGACGACAGACGCTTTCAGTTATCAATCCGATCATCGACAAATTCATCAACGTCTGTCCCTCCACCCGCCCCGCCAGCTCCCCCGCTTCCACCACCCGGCTACATCGCGATTCCTGCTACAAGTTGGGCGAACGGACAGCATCCCTCGCAACGTGGTCTACCTCAAGCGATACCAAAAGCTAGGAAGTCTCTCCAGTCTATTGTTCCAGCAGAAACAATGGAAAAGTTCCTCAGCGAACTAAAGACCATCAAACTTCGCAATACTGGCTCCGGAACTGGATCCACTGTTTCTCCGTATACGATGAGACAGAACGCGAACAGTCAAGCTGCCTCGCAGGCTTCCTCTGAGATATCTACTGGACTGCAAACGTTACGCGCAGGTCTAAAACGAAAGCGAATATCGGAAGATGCTGCCGACGAACTTCAGAACGGATTACGTATGTCGACTACGTTTCTTCTGTATCGCGTCCCACTCATTATTCTATTTACAGATGAAGCGGTTCGAAGGAGATTCGAGGCTTCTTCTCCCACACAGGAAGTACATGAAAGTCACGAAGACGAAAGTTTCGTGTCGCAGGCACCCTCTGCTACCAACTCTTCGCAGTCGCAGTCATCCCAGAATGGACGCTCTCAAAGGGGGAATGATCCGATGGCCATTTCATGGTCTTTTCCAGGTCCGATGAGGCCAGTCAGGGCATCCCAGCCCGAAAATACCTCAACGTCGTCGTCCATACCGGCTCGCGAGCGAGGCCTGCATCGTAGCCTCGCTGCGCCCCCAGTCCCGCTCCCCATACCTGGTCAAGGAGGGTCTGATATGACTACGCCTTCCCTTTGCTCGGACACCGAAGTAGATGCAGAGAACGAACAAGACTCACTGGAACAATACCCTGTTGCTCGGGATGAAGTGCTTACCCCACCCGCGGAAGAAGACCTTCGTCATGTCCAACCACTGGCTGGGCCGTCGAAGCACCCTAGGTCACCTCCAAAGGTGACCAATGCTCCAGGGCGTAAATCAGACCTAAGACTCGAGGAGTTGAATACTCTGAGTAAGGCTGAAGCCAGTCAAGAGGAGCGCGACTCCCGCCGCTCGAAACCTGCCGCCCGGATATTCCAAGTACGCAGGGTGTCTCACCCACCACCGGTTCAAGGCAGTCCAAATGTGTTCCTGGCCCGTCAACCCAAGTCGCCCCTGCCTTCTCAACACGTCCGCAAGCCTCTACCGCCCGCCCGAGCGTCGTCTCGTCGTGAACCCGTTCCGGCACAGCAACCATCTCTCAACGACTCGCAGGCCTCTTCATCAACATTCCGTCTCCACAGCTCTGCTATCATCCTTCAGCCTGAACCCGACAATGCCGAAGGGGATGGGGCGCCTGAACCTCTTCTCAGAGATCCAACTCCGGAGACAGCAGCTGCATACGAGGAGTACACTGTTCCCGTTCAATTGTCAACGCCTCCATTGGAATCTTCGGCAATTCATCGCATTCCTACCCCCGGCCTAAAGTTCAGCCAAGTTCAAGATACGAAGGGCAAACGCCGTATCGACGACTCGCTATCTTTGGACGAAGAAATTCGGCGAGTGGCTGCTAACGAGCGCATCGCGGACCTGGATATCGATTTCGAGTTGGAAGGCATAACAGATGCTGAGGCACTACGGGCGCTAGAGGAAGACACAACTGTCTACGTTGGTCTAGGCACCCGGCCTAGGGGCTCCGGGTTTGTTAGTGGTGGGGGCGCTGCTGGGGTTGCAGTCACCATGGATCCCCCACATCGGCGTCAGCAGTCTGGGGATGCATCTTCCAAGATGAAATCCCGCATTCCGGTTCCTAAACCCCTGTCGCGAAGTCGTTAATGTTAATCTTTCTGTTATTTGGACTCCAGACTGGCACCAGTTCCGTCCCCTGTTTTTCTTTCGGTGTTTGTTTTATCCGATGTTGTACTTCTCCCCGAGCCTTCACTGCACCAATGAAAGGACCTCCAATTTATACGTCATTGAGGAATTGGGACGCGCTAGTTTAATATAGACTAGACCGAAAACCTGTTTACATAGGAGCCCGCCAGGGAGGAAGAGAAGTGCAAGAGTGTGTACAAGAAGAATAAGCATGGACATCCGACAATCCAGGAATTACAGGGCATGCAGAAACGGGGAATGAAACGAAAGCGACATTCAAGAGGGGCAAGGTCGAAGGCGAGTTGCTAAAGGAGTGGGAGTGTGAACGGAATACATACATAGATAGAATTCGTGAGTGTGGCTGGAGACAGGAGGTGGGAGACCTTCACACTCCATATGGTCGTACGGTGGCCTTCAACCAGTGATAAGTGCGGTGATGACTTGACGCGCCGCGTTCAGCGAGCTTCCTTCAGAGCGCGTTCGATCTCTGCCATTGCTCCATCATACCGAATCTTGGCTGTTTCAGTCACGTAAGGTGCGTTGCTGCTACCGCCACCTTCCCCGAACAAGGGCACCAAGGCTTTTTTGGAGATTGACAATGATGGAGCCTGGGATCCCGAGTAGGTGCTCCTGGCAGGTGACTGAGGTGGGGAGGTTCTAGTGTACTTCGACTCGGTCGGAGAACCCGATACGCGGTTTGCGGGGGAGCCATTTCCTATTGTCGGTGTATTCCTGGATGTCTCCTCGTCAATTGGCAATGCTGGCGGAGCAGGTTTTCGCTTGACCGGAGATCTAGCGATAGAAGGCGAGCGATTCAAATTCTGGGAGAATGTTTGAGAGGTGGGTGATGGACTTTGCTGTTGCTACAGAAGAAAAACGGGTCGTCAGCTTTTGTGCACCGAATAGACAACACTAGCAGATCCTGAGCGTACCAGCTGTTGCACGGGCTTCGTCTGAATCCGCTGTTGGTACTCGTCGATGTCGAAACCAGCGACCTGTCGAGAGACGGGTTGTGTCAGCATCGGGATGCGATAACCTCTGCATGACGCAGTGGTGCAATCGGCAAGCCACACATTGGGTGACCGCCGCCGACGGTTGGACAATGCATGTCACGCGTTCTCACCTCGTCGTAGCCCATATGCGACTCATGCCGGAAGTCGGATGGAGCTCCAATCTGCAGCTTGCTGATCTTTGATCCTTTGCGACTGCTGAAGGATGGCTTTTTGCGTGGTGCTTCCCCGGCCAGCGAGTAGGAAGGATAGTCGAGGGCGTCATGGCCCGAGCGACCAGTACAGAGGAGGATACTGAGCATATCCAGTAGCGTGTTCGTTTGGGGAAAGGGGGGACTTTGACAAGAGGAGAAAGGTCGCGGTTCAGAGCTGGACTAGTGTTCTCCTAGCTAGACTCCGATTATTAGCGCGAAGCTCTATGTGCCAAGCCTACGATACAGAAGAGGTGGTTGAGGAAGAGTTGCGAGAAGAAATGAGCAGAGACGTGAGCTGATATAGGCTGTCGAGAGGAGGGGCAAGATATGGGTGGCAGTGGAAGGCAGGGGTGTCTGGCAGTTCAAGTCCAAATGGCGCTTCCCAAACTTCTCACCAGGGCCTAGCACCGGCCATACACGTGCTGCCGGCTCCAGTGCTCGCCTGCTCACCACACCTAATATACTCCACGCACGAAAATAACGCATCAAAACACGCGTTAGAGGGCATTTTAGCAGCCATGGTGCCAATTTATTATGCAAACAGAGCGGGAAAAGGAATAGGCGTCTAAGATACAAGCGAACGAGACTCGATAGAAGCAGGAGGCAAAAAAGTTACCGGCAAGAAGCCATTTCGGTAAGGAGGAAAACGTTGTTTACCATCCACCACCACCTCCTCCTCCCCCACCGCCGTAGCCACCGCCATAGCCTAAAGCACGATGAAATCAGGTCGGGACACTCAAAGAGACCGAGATGGACGACTTACCTCCGCCGTATCCTCCGCCCCCGTACCCGCCTCCTCCCCCGAAGCGGCCACCACCTCCGCCACGGCCACCACCTCCTCCGCGGCCACCACCGCCATAGCGTGCTGTAATGACATCATCAGCGCCAAGAACAAAGGGGTTTCAAATTTTCCGTTACTCACATTTGCCACCACCGCCGCTGTACATGGCCATTTGTTCAAGCTCCGGGGGAATGACGGCCTTGGCTTCGCGTAAGATTCCGATGAGCTCCTTAGCAGCCTTGGCGTTCTCAGCCGTAAAGTAAGTATAAGAGATTCCCTTAGCGCCAGCACGCTACGAAACAACTCAAAGGTCAGTGTATGGTTACGAAACATGAGGTCTGCGGCCCACTCACTCCAGTTCGGCCAATGCGGTGGATGTAGTCTTCACAGTTGCTCGGGAAGTCATAGTTCTGAAGATGCGTACATCAGTATCACCAGGGCAGTAGATGTCCGGGAAAAGGTGCTTACAATCACAAAGCCCACATCCTTGACGTCTTGAGGTCGGTAGCACATACCAGTGAAGCGAGTCAATAAAGGCTCAAACGAAATGGGAAAGATGGTGACGAGATCTGTGACGACAATGTCCTTGGACAAGGTATCACAAAAGGAAAGCAACTAAGGGAGCATCTCCGAAGTCGTACAAGTCCAGCGAACTAAGGGTGCGCACAACACATTGTTCGTCACTAGCAAGAAGGTCCGAGGACGATTGAAAGTCCAACGTTTTTCGTGCATATACCCACACCACGATAGAGTGAGGTCCCGTAAACGCCGTTCTTACAAAATCCAGCAGGAAAGGAACATCGAAAACAGAACAGAGAGTCCGATGTCCCAGAATCGCTTGCTAGCATGTAAAGTAGGGTTTCTTTGATACAGGAACTCGGGTGTGGGGC
This sequence comes from Tulasnella sp. UAMH 9824, assembly GCA_019633595.1. Lineage (NCBI taxonomy): Eukaryota > Fungi > Basidiomycota > Agaricomycetes > Cantharellales > Tulasnellaceae > Tulasnella > Tulasnella sp. UAMH 9824. Next base: position 6,568 of record WSUI01000035.1, read on the forward strand.
ACGGACCATGCAAGTTCATGACGACAAGAGGCCCATTGATATGATGCTCTGGCCTGGCATCCTTTGAGAGGGGCAGGATGTGCGCTTGTTCCAAAGAGCTGGACGTCCGCTCGGTATGACTGCTACCCTGTAAATGAAAAGGCGAAAAAAAAATCTCGTCCGCAGTAATCAACCTCGACCGATTAGCGTAGCCGCCAGCAAACGCGACCACCGAGACACTGCACAGAAATAGAGAGGAAAAGGAAATGCATACCGATACCACGACTGGCCACATCAGTGGCGATGAGAATAGGCGAACGACCGGCTTTGAATTCACTAAGGACCCAATCACGTTCACGTCTAAGAAAAGGTGCTATCAGGGGCCGTCCGCGCGTACCAACCCAAATTCACTACTCACTGTTCCTTGTCACCGTGGATGGCCAGCGCAGGCCAACCGTCTTGGCGAAGATACTTCGTAATGTCGTCCGCAACGCGCTTCGTACCGACGAAGATCAAGACCTTGGCATTCTCACTGCTAATCATGTCAAGGTGCTTCAACAGCCTATTGCGCTTCTCGTGCTCAGTGAGGATTTCGATATTTTGCTGGATATTGTGGTTAGCCGTCAGATCGAGCGAACCGATGTTGACTTGGATGAAGTCGCTTAAGAAATCCTATGGAACGCGACGTCAGCAAATAAGCCATTAGTTCAGAGTCATGAGAGGTGGCGTACCGAAGCAAGACGTTGGACTTCTTTAGGCCAGGTGGCACTGAACATCAAAGTTTGACGGTCGGGACGAATCTGGCTAACAATTTTGCGAATTTGGGGTTCGAAACCCATGTCCAACATACGATCGGCTTCGTCCATGACGAGGTAGGTCACACGGCGGAGGTTAGTCTTTCCAGACTCGAGCATGTCAATCAGACGGCCAGGTGTCGCAATGGCGATCTCAACACCGCGAGTGAGGTCTCGGATCTGAGGACCTTTTGGAGCACCACCGTAGATCGCAGTGTTTCGGATTTTAGAGTTGGTACTACAAATGAAGGTCAATTGAAGGTTAACACGCGCAGTGGGGCGGTATGGGTCTAGAACATTCGACTCACCCGAACTTCGTGCATTCTTCGTGGATCTGGACCGCAAGTTCACGGGTGGGAGCTAAAACAAGAACAATTGGTCCGTCTCCCGGAGCCAAAAGAGGTTGACTAAGACGTCACCATGTCAGCTGGAACGTGGAAATGAGTCTGCCGGACAAGAGCACACTCACGCGTTGATGTGAAGCATGGCAGGGAGGGCGAAGGCGATGGTCTTTCCGCTACCAGTTTGTGCGATAGCTACGATGTCACGTCCAGAGAGAGCGACGGGCCACGCCTGGCTTTGGATAGGAGATGGCGCCTTGAAGCCTTGAGCTCGAATGGTGCTCATGATGTATTCAGGGAAACCGGCTTCCTCAAACGTAGTGACAGGCTTGGGAACGCCATGGCCTTGAATCTGAATGACGAGAAGAAAATGGGGTGGGATCAGTGGGCACCGCCTGACAGCTCATCATATGCAAGAAGTCGTACCTTCATCTCCTTCGAGCGACGGAACTCCTCGACCTCCCTGTCGCTACGAGCGGATACGCGGGAATCTTCGCGGTAGAAGTTCTTCTCAAATTTGGTGAGAGTTTGCGAGGACCAGTCGATGGTGCGGAGACCACCACCAAGGTTACTCATTCGGTCTCCTCCACCCCCCCAACCGCCTCCTCCACCACCTCCTCCATAACCACCGCCGCCACCATAACTTCCTCCTCCGCCATAACCTCCTCCACCGTAGCCGCCGCCACCACCACCACCGCCACGACCGTAGGAAGAATAGTCACCCTGATGAACATAACTTATAAGTGAACCAGCTCATTCCAACTCAGACTGGCGGGTCGATACTCACCATGTTGAGTCTATGTAAGTCTAAGAGGTAATAGAATAACTAAGGTATAGAGATTCGCAATGCGCTTGAAGGGAGCGAGTGTGATTCTTCGAAATCCGGATGAGAAGGGGAGAGAATCAAAGGGTGGGGAATTGGGGAATTTGGGGGGAGAAGAGAGAGCGCATCATGAAGTTTTCTGTTATAAAGAAAGGCCTCTCGGCGTTTAGGGCGGACTTACGGCGGGGCCCACCAGACCTCGCCAACCCGACAGCCCGACCGATTGTAAACAGCTCCAACTGTTTGTATGTCGGTATTCAGTGTCCGAATCAATCAGTGTTTGCTGATTTTGCGTTGAATAGCTGCCTAATCCGCATTCACCGTCGGACCGGCTCACAAACTGTCACCAGTTGGGAGTCACTCCATTTAGAACGCTAGAACTGAGCCTAATATGGTGCGCCAAAGCGCAGCTCGAAATCAGAAAAATATTTGGGTCGCCGCAGGAGATGGGGATCTCGGGCGAGTACAGGTCAGTAAAGGCTTCGCATCGTCCGGAAAGCTCTCCGTTACTGAATGCGTTACAGGAGCTTCTGGACGAAGGCATATCACCCAACGCTGCAGACGAAAACACGTATACTCCCATGTCAGCGCTTCATTTGTTTCCGCTCAGTAGTTTGCGTTGACGCTAATGCTTCCGCAGGCACGCAGCAGCCTCGTACGCCCACATTCCTGTGTTGGATTTGTTGCTCAGCCGCGGCGGAAATGTGAACATCACCGATGAAGATGGCGAGACACCTTTGTTTGTCGTCGAAACCGTAGAAGTCGCCCGCTACCTCCTTGAACGTGGGGCGGACATGAATCACCGAAATAACGAAGGAGAAACGGTGCGCATCTCGCAGCCATGACAACGCCGTTGAACGCTTATAGGCTCGCAGGCGGTAGATAGACTAGAAGAAGATGCTCCTGAAGTGTCGGATTACCTCCGTTCTCTGAGTTCAGCTGAAATTCCGGATACCTCAAGCGAAGGAAACCAGCCGCGGTCTCCCTCACAATTCGCTACGGAGCAGGCAGCAGAGCTTCTATCCTCTGAGCTCATTTCGCAGGTTCAGGAGATCATGGAGCGAGCAGAACGCGAAGGTGTAGATCCGGAGGAGGAGCTGAGGAAAGTTGTAGGCGACTCCTTGTTAGCGACCATTCGGACAGGGCAAGGGATGAGTGGCCACAACGACAGTTCTGCAGACAAGACTGACACATCAAAACGAGCCCGACTCGAAGGTAGTCCTGAACGATGAGGTCGATAAAATATAGTTGCGCGTTGGTTGTGTGGTATTAGATGCCCAATCGAGCAAAAATGGAGCAAAATAGACGCGCGAGGAATGTTCAAGTTTGGTCTGGACTAATGAGCTTCCATCGCCTTCCAAACGAGAGTCAGCCTCACCAACACCCACCACCACCTTGAAGTATACATCAGGATGGCAGCGACAGAGAAAGACCAGACCAAGCCAGAGGACAGCTCCATTGTGACTAAGACAGCAGCGCTGAACCTCGAGGACGGCCAACCGATCGAGCCAGTGCCACAACCTAGCGACGCCCTCACATCGGGGGATACCTCATCCGCTGTGCAAAAGAAGCCGAGGGTTGTGGTCAACAGAGAGATTGTAGAGCCAGAGGACTCGGATAACGAAGAAGGGGATGAAACCGGAATAGCTGATGGGGAGGCTGAAGGAATCCTAGATAGCTTCCCGGACGATACCGAGGCACGTCTCGATAGTCACAAGACGCCCGCTATCTGCCTGACCACTCTCTAAAATCCACGCCCTCAGGAGCTTAACATTCCTCATTCTCGAATATCGTCTTGCACACCGCTAGGGCTTCCTCGGTTTGCTGCCGCCTTGAAGCGGCTTTGCCTTCGCCAGAACTTCATCCAAACTCTTGAGACCGCGGACTTTGGACCCTTAAAGAATTTAGAGGAGCTCGACCTGTACGATAATAAGATCAAGCATCTAGGAGATGCGTTGAATGGTCATGACCAATTAACGTACGTGTCTTGGCCTCCTCGCGACCTTGTTCATTGAAACGGACCCACTTGATCTGTCTCCCGAACAGCACTTTGGATCTGTCCTTCAATCTTCTTCGACATGTACCTGACGGGATCGCGCAACTTCCTGTGCTTCGTACTGTGTATTTCGTTCAAAATAAGATCACCAAAATCAGCGGTTTGGAATTTTCTGGAGCAACACTGCGTAGCTTGGAACTAGGAGGCAATAGAATCAGGGTACGCCGCGCTCGTGTGCCCATCTCGACCTGGAAGTAGCTGATTCAAGTATTATAGACAATAGAGAACCTCGATGCGTTGGTGAATCTGGAAGAGTTATGGCTGGGCAAAAACAAGATAACGAAGCTGGAGGTGCGTTTGACTTTCATCCAAGCCTTGGTTCCTTGGCTGAGACCCGGCTCCAGAACTTGTCTGCTCTGCAAAAGCTCCGAATCCTGTCGATCCAGTCCAATAGGATTGTTAAGCTGGAAGGACTCGAGAATCTGACAGAACTCGAGGAGCTCTACATCAGCCACAATGGTCTGGAGAGACTAGAAGGTCTCGATAATAATGTGCGTTCCATCGTCTCAGATCCTTTGAGTGCCCTTACGCATCGGAAACTCGATAACAGACGCGACTTACAACCATCGACGTTGGGAGCAACCGAATCCCCAAGATAGAGAACATATCACACCTCAAATCGCTGGAGGAGTTCTGGGTGAGGCTCTCCACAGAAGCAAGACAATCGCCTGCTAACCTGTATCTACGCAGGCCAATGACAACAAGATACCCAATCTCCGAGATCTCGACTCGCAACTCGGGAAAACCGCCACTTTGAAGACTATCTACCTAGAAGGTAACCCTTGCCAAAAGGAGGACATGGCCAACTACAGGCGGAAGGTCAAGCTTGCGTTACCTCAAGTCGTCCAAATAGACGCAACGTGAGCGTCGTTCGTTTCTGGCTGTATCCTTAACGCTGACGTTCGCCTGGGATAGCTATGTGAGGGCCGGTTGATCGGTTTTCCACACCGTCCTTCTTTTGGAGTGCCACATGTCGAATAGCTATACCCAGCGTAAATGGGAACGCAGTCCGTCATGAATTATAGCCCCAGCTGCTGTCTCGGAACAATTGTGTATAATATGTAGATCAAGGAGTAACTGGGCTTTTATAGGACGATGAAAAATTGCTTAGTTGCCCTTCATGGGGACCTTTTGACTAAGTGAAGCAAAGCTAGATTAGCATATGCATCACAATCCAGAAGACCAGTTGTCAATTTGCATACCGTGAAAGAACATTTACCCCCCGGAGACTGGTGGGATAATAGCGACTACTTCGCCACCTGTCAACCTCCTATCCTCGAGCTCGTCGACCTCGACCATCGACTCATCAACGCTCCAAGCGGAAACCCTCAGAACGTCCTGTAGTTTTGTCTCAGGATGCAGCGATACCAGCAGGTCGCCTAGCGAGGACAACGCGAATGGGCTCTCTGGAAGCTCCACTAGCTCGCTTTCAAGTCCGACAGCAGTTTTCGCCGAGGCGAAATAAAGAACTCTAACCGAGGGTTTGGAGGTCATAAGGATGTCCTACAAAGACTTGAGTATCCTGAAGTCAACAGAAATATGATAGTCATTCCGAACATACGAATCTAAGCAACGCAGATCGAAGGGTTGACGGAGCGGTTAGAAGGAAGAACAGGAGAACAATCGACGGCGGACATAACATTTAGTAAGAAACAACATCCCGCAGACTTAAAAAAGTTTGATTATACAATAAGGAGAAGGGAAGAGCACGAGATTTATCTGGACATTGTTCTCAAGCAGTGGGACCAGCGTATCCATTTGCACCGACGTGAGCCGGAATCGCTACCGATACAGGCATCGGGGCGGGGGGCGGAGCAGCGACTGACTGGGCAGGAGTGCGATGGGCTTGCATAGCGAGTAATTGGGCAGCATCGAACGCTCCTTGCCCGTAGCCTTGCTTGTCAGGTTGGCCTGGATGAAGAGGACTAGGACCAGGATATCCCTGATTTTGCACTCCGTTCGGGACGTGAGGGTGCTGTCCATAAGGGTATCCCTGGCCAGGCCAGTAAGGAGGCGCTTGTCCGTGTGGCTGTGAGGGATAAGGCTGAGGAGGAGGAGGTCGATAGCCCTGTACTTGAGGATAAGGTGGATAAACCGGCTGCTGACCATAAGGGACAGCCCCAGGCTGCGCGGACCCGTTTGGATGGGGCATTGGGCGCGAAGCAGCACCGTAGGGAGAGGGTTGATGTGCGTAAGGCGTAGCCTGCGCATTCGGATATGAATGCAGGTATTGGTTGCCATAGGCTGGGGCCGCAGGTTGGGAGACATACGCGGGCATCCCTCGAAGGTTGTTGGGATCTGCTCCCTGGGGTGGCTGGGAATACAGCTGGGGTGGAGGTGGCGCATAGTGCCCATTGGTGTAAGGATGGTACTGCGGACGCTGGTGGATTTGGGGAACCGGAGGTGGGGCGGTAGGCTGCTGAACGCCGTTTCCGTTTGGCGCTGGTTTCACCTTTGCTTTGTTTCCTTCTCCGGCACTTTTACGGGGCTTTCGCTTTTGGCAAGATTTGCAAAGGAAGTCCACTTTGCTCCAATCTCGTCGGGGTCGCCCAGCTTGGTCGTCGGCTTTATCGTGGCATTCGGTACTAAGCAAACCCGCGGCTCGTCAGCTGAGTCCAACGGGTGGAATATTCAACTTACTGTTGCCACTTGCCACACCGTTCGCAAGCAGTAATGACCTTTCCATCATCCTACAGATTCCCATAATCAGCGACGCTCACGTAGATACGCGCCATAGTTCGACTCACAATGTTCCAACCTTTTTTGCCACATATTTCGCATGCCAACTCCCAAGACTCCCTTTCCGCTGGAGGTGGGGTGCCTCTTGGTGACTGGTTGTATGCGATGGCTGTGCGTGACTTTCGGACGGGACGGTTTGCATTGTTGCCTCCACGGGCTTCTTGGATGGCAGCAAGCTTCGCAGCGGTGGCCTTTTCCTTTAAAGTACAGCTTCTGTTAGTATTAAGCCAGCGCACCACAGCTGGGAAGTAACTGCACCTTTTCTTCGTCCTCCGCAGCCTTCTGCGCCTCAAGAAGTTCCTGTAACTCTCTCTCTTGTCGCCTTCGTTCACGATCTTGCTCTCGCTTCTCGCGTTCAGAGACTTGCTTCTGCTCCCGAGCCTCTACTCGACGGGCTCGATCGTGTCTAGAGTCTTCCTCGGCTTTAGCAGCCTCTTCAACCCGTTGCTTCTCCTTCGTGCTCTCAATGATCGCTAGACGAGTGGAACGCTTCCGGCCAACGTAAGCTTCAACCTCTTGATGAGCCTTAAGCTCTTCCATCCGTTTCTCTTCAGCGATTCTCTTGCGATCCTACGTCAGAAACACACATGTTAGCCGTGATCAAGGTGCGTGGATCTGACCAAGTACCTCAAAGACTTCCTCCACCCATGGGAGGAATTCCTTCGTGAGTCTCTTGTACAGTTGTCGCTCGTATGTACTGTTGCTACCCTTGAACTTGGCGACAAATTCCTTCCACTCCTCAAGAGTGACACAGATCTGAGGGAGCTGTTAGAAAGGTGGACGAGTGTCCTACCCGCAAGACTTACCGTTTCCCATTCAACCCAGTTGGGATCATCCGGAGACATCCAGGATGTAGCAGGTGCCTTCTCCCGTTTCTCGGCATCCGCTTCCTCCTTGACCTCTCCCTCTCCCTCGCCCTCTCCCTCACCCTCTTCCTTTCCTTCCTCCTCCTCCTCTTCCTCCTTCGTTCCGGCGTCCGACTCCTCAGCATCAGAGCCTTCCTCCTTTTCAGCATCTTCATCATCGTCCATCTTGCTGACCCCCTCATCGGATAGCTCGGTCAGGTCAGAGTCGTTGTCGTCCGTCTCCACCGGGTTTAACCGCCTCGACGACCTGGATGCCTTGGACTCCGCCTTCTTGCTCTCGCCTTCAGAATACGACGAGTCGTCGTCACTTTTTGGTAACCACTCTTCAGGGATCTGTTGCCATTCTTCGTCTAGATCCTCGTTCCGGTGAAGGCGTGAGCTGATCCTCGTCCCAACCATGCGACGACGTTTGGCAGGACGAGAGGACGCCTCGACGACTGATGCACGCTTGCTTCGCCTCCGAGGTCCGGAAGATGAGTCCCTTGATGCGGAAGCAGAGTCGGTGGCAAGGGAAGGTTTGACTTTGGGTGGCCTCCCCCGGCGTTTCGGAAGGGTGGTGTCGACCTTTGAAGTCGCTTTTTTCTTTTTCGGTTTCGGTTTCCGGGATCGAGGAGGTTCTTTCGAGCGCTGTATCCACAATCGTTCTCCTGTGTGGGGGGTTCATATGGTCAGGGCAGCTATAGAGTTGCGGGTGGTGAGCAGCGTACCTCCGATGAACCAGTAGGCATTGCGTTGTTGGTCGTGACCGATGGGTTCGGCACGCTTGAGATAGCATCGCATGATTAGTGAAGATGGCCTCTAACGTGTTGAAAGGAGCTTACCCAGCGCGCAAAATTATCGTCATCGTTCATCTGCTGCCTCAACCGGGTAGGATTGTAGAACGGCCATTCAATAATACGAGAGAAGACGTCCAACTTCGACTCCACAGACAAATCAACCCAGGCAATAGGCTCATCGTCATCCCCCATAGGATTCATCTCGGGGTCGCGCTTGACGAGCTGCTTCCTCAGGTAGATTTCCCAGGTTTCCGCGCTGGAAAGCAGAATGAGCAAGAGGTGAGGGAACCAAAGCTTTGTGGGAAAGGGCCTACTTGATTCTCCTGTCCAAGGTCGTAGTGTACAACATCTTGTGCATTAGCTTTGGTATGATCGTAAAGGTTGAATTGGCCATGTCATCTTCGAGAACCTGCGGGAGGGAGTGCCAAACGCGTCAGAACGGGTTCGGGAAAGTTGGAACCGTCGTTGTAGATAGAAATGACACGTAAAGACGCGGATAGAGGTCGCGACGGTGGGCGCGCTGGACTTTAGAGCATCGTCGATCGGGATCGGTACAGGAACGTAAACAAGTGTCAAGAAAGGGGCGTCAAGTGTTTAGGTGGTGCAAATGTCGAGAGGAGCCCCGGCCAGCACACCTGTCTCCACAGTAGCGAATCCCACCAAACCTATGGACGAAGAAGGGCCAGAGGAGGAAACCGTACCTGCACAGTGAACTCCGGGACACCAATAGCTGGGAAGAAAGTGATGATGTACTGGCACACGGCCGCCCATTTGACGTTTGTACGTAAAAAGTGATGATTGGGAGTGAGAACTGGTTGTTCAGGCTCTGGCTCTGGGGTGGGTTCCTTGCGTTGGTTTCTTCTGGGAGGCATCCCGGATTTTGGCCACTGACGAGCGTGGTGCTTGTTGCAAAACCAACCACCAGCCGTCGACCTCCGTTTAACCCCGCGTTAGGTAAGCGGCGGGTACCCAGGTCGAACCTTGTGAACATCTTCCATGTGTTCGAACCAGCTCACATCAAGGTGTTCGTGCGGGTATTTTCGCGTGCCAGAAATTTCGTGGTGAAGGGCAGCTTTCCATGAGGACCTGTTATCATCGAAAGCATATTTTGCAACATTGTAAATGAAGCAACCAACTCTCTTGCTTTGAAACCGCGGCCTCGGCAATACGAACTTTGGGTTTGACTTGGTCAGGCGGAGGCAGAGCGAGGTGGTTGAATTAATAACCCGTGAGTTCTATTTCTGCTTCATCTGACTTCAGTGCTCAACACCCTAGTCATATGAGAAACAGTCGCACGTTACAGATTAGGCGGTAGACTTCATGCCGCTTCTCCTACCATTTCCTCGGACCTCTGCTGCGACTTCGGGAGGGCCTTCGGTTTTGCGGCAAGATCTGTTTTTGCCCTAGCCCTTGAGCTCTACAGGAATAAGCCCAAAGAACTCGTCGAACCAAATGACACGCTCGAGACCCTCAGAGTGAGCAATACTCTATCTTATCGACAGTGGATCGTCTTCTATCGCGTTCCGAATCTCACGCTTGGCAGCCGGTCCAATCAATACAGCTGCGTCATTACAATTGTTGTGCTTAATCTCGGAATAGGGCGGCAAATGAGTTCCATGCTTTGGCAGCAATCATGGCCGCTTAAGGATCTGAGCCCTACGCCGCGGCATTCAAATGCTCGGATTTCGGCTTTCTGATCCTCTGCGTCTAGACGGGACTCCTCAACTGCGCTCCCACAATTGCGCCTTTCCGAGCACACGAGGCCATCGAGCAACCAGGAATTCGACACTGCAAAAGGGTTGTTGTGAAGTGAAGCGCTCGAGCCCCACATCCCTCATTAGCGTTCACCGCACCCTGCGTATTTATCTGCGTCACTTGCTCTGTGCTCATCGCCACTTGACCTTTCAGCCCAACCCCCCCTTTCCCCCCTTGCCCTTTCTTCTCACTTCTCTCACTCCTCTCTCATCATGCCTGCTCGAACCGTTCCTCGTCGCGGTAGCAATCGCTCGTTGCCCTCCAAAGTCATCCAACGGGAAGTGGATGAAGATGCCCGGAGCGACTGGACGCTGGAAGGCTCCGGGTTCGGTGCACCGCTTCAGCGCTTCCAAGACACAGAAGATTACGGACCGAAAGTCCATAAGCTTTACGACAACGACGATCGTGTCAATCTTTTACGGCGTGCTCAAGATCAAGCTTGGCTACAGGCCCAAAAAGAAGCCGCCAAAGCGTACCTCGGACCTTCCTTCCAAGATGTTACGGCAGACGCCCCGGTGAGTTTTCCTAACACACGCCCCCGGCCTTAGTCTTATTGCCGTTCAATGCATTGACCACGAAACTATGCTTCAGCCTTTCAAACGAAATGTACCTTCAGACATGGTCACTTTCAAAAGGGTTGAGGTCTCCTCATCGGAGCTGGCGCTCATCGAGTTCCTCAACACCGAAGAGGCCCGCGAAGATCCATGGAACCACTCGGTGCCAGTCGTCGATATCGTCGAAAATGACGGGGAAGCGCTCGTTATGATGCTCAAGCTACGGCCGTTCTCGTCGCCTCCTTTCCAGAACGTGGCCGAATGTCTCGACTTCGTTCGACAGCTGCTCGAGGTACGAACGTTCGCCCATGCAAGCGCTCATGGGGGTGTGGCGCTAACAGTCTTTCCTTCTCCATAGGGAGTCGCCTTCTTCCACGAACACAAAATAACTCGTCTCAACCTCCGTCCAGAGAACATCGGAATGGACACCGGCCTCATGCCCATCACCGCTGCCAACTGGGACAGATCCGAGCACGACGTCCGCTACCACCTCATCGACTTTTCGTCCGCCCACCACTACATCCGCGATGAATCGACGAGCGTTGGCAAGTGCGATATGGGCACGCCAGGTTGGATGACAGGCGAGATGCTCGAGCTCGAGCATCTTAGCGAGCAAATGCCAAACGACGTCAAAGCACTTGGGTGCACCTTATCTGAAGTTTTCCGCGAGGTATGTCGCTGGTCTGGTTTAAAGTCATTCGTCGAGGCTTGAGTAACTGACCACCATAATGATCCCTTATCTGACAGCTCCCGGAGATGGCCTTCCTCGACACTTTACTCTGCTTGATGACAGCCCGATGCCCTACTGCTCGCCCTACAGCACTCGAAGCTCTTGGTTCTCTAGACCAAATGAGCGCCGAGCTCCCTCCCGAAAAGCTGTTCGAGCTCATTGCTGCTCACGCTTAGGTCATGCCTTTCTATGGACACCCCTTGCGACTCTGTTTCGCTCTGTATTTCTTAGCATCTTGCATCTTCAATTCAGTTAGAATGTGTATTTTCGATCTATGACATGAGCTTCGTCAATAATAGAGCATCTCTTTTTTTCTTTCCACGGGGACGGTCTTCGCCTTTCCAGGAACTTTAGGTGGGTGCGGGTTGGGAAATAGACGGCGTCCACAGTGAGGGCTTTCGAACTTCCAGAAGGCTCCTAGCCGTGAGGATAGTCGCATGGTTGGGGAAGAGAATTCGATGGTCAGCATCGTGTGCGTTCGCACGACAAGGTCTTTCTGGGAAGGTTTCCTCGAGACAGTGTGCTGACGGGGAATGGCCCAAACCGAAGATGACCCGGAGGTACGACGGCGTCAGGCAAGGGTCTTTGACCTGCATTAAACCTTGCATAGTTTCCTAATTGAGAAATGAGGATGAACGTCTTGCCTTGTGTCGATCAGCATAAGAATATGGGGAGGGGAAAAAGAAGGTAAGCCGGGGTAGCAAAAGATTTTTCCCTCACACAGACTTGAACTATGGACCTCGTCATTTCCAACTTTCCGAGGAAGTCGTACTAGTGACGCGCTCTACCACTGAGCTATAAGGGATTACGGGATAGGAGTCACAATGGAGCATTTTGTACTTGGGCTGAACGAGCCCATCAGCCTCGCATTTCATACTGCAACGCCCAGAAGCATCTATATGACACCTTAATCCTTCGCTTATATCAGAGAGCATATATATATATCATCTATGGTCGGCCTCCGCCCATGTTAGCGGGAATTCCGTTTGATCCAGCACTCGCGAACGTGGGATCGACGCCACCAAAACTTGAGCAATCATCATGTTCGAACTGAAACGTCCACCACCTCCCAACACGCGATGGGCAAAGCTCGCTCAGCCGGTGTCTCCGCATCTTCCTTTCTCGACTTGAAGGCTGAGCTTTCAAAAGCTGAAGACGAATTCAAGAAAGCCAAAGCGAGTGGAAGTGGAGGGAAAGTCGAGCCAATCGTGGGTGGTGTTAAACGCGAAGGCAAGGTGATTATTTCTACGCTGCCTTTACCTATTCGCTATCGACTAACGGACCTATGCTGCACTCATCTTTGATAGAAACCATCCGTATGGGCTCAAAAGAACAAAGGCGTCGCCGATCGAGCTAAGCGGGACATGGAAGTAGAATTGGAGGAAGTTAGCAGGTCGACCGTCGAATCTGCTAGAGCTGCGCTGGAGAAGAAGAGCAAAATATACGAAAAGCTGAAGAAAGGGATGACAGGAGGGTTAAACGATAACCAATATGATTCGCTGTTGGTCGATGTGAGACCCAGCTCGACTCCACATCTCTCCGTGTGGATAATAGCAACGCTGACCTGAAACTTACAAACTCGCACAGTTCGACCGCAAAGCAGATGAAGGCCGCGGATTTGAAGCTCATTCCAGCGACGAAGACGAGTCTTTAACCGTCCCGCGTCCTGCACAGGTGCGGGTTCACCAAGTCGTCCACGCTAACAGCTACGACTGACCTACGAACCCTCTTTCCAAGGACGAGGATGACGACGAGAACGATCCTATGGTCGAATACGAAGATGAATTTGGTCGGACGCGGAGAGTGAGGCGGAGTGAGGCTCCTCGAGGTGTTGACATTCGGCAAGAAGAGGAGGAGGAGCCCGAGGTCGAGTGAGTGGACATCTCTTAACTCTTATTTATCGATCTTGCTCAACGAGCCTCCCGATATTTTCCTTCGCCAGTCCATACGTTATTTGTAAGCCTGACTCCTCCTCCCTTTCGTACAGCTTATCTCATCCGTCTCCGCTCGACAGATAACCCAGTGGGGCACTTCCCAACCTACGAGCCCACTCAAGAGAAACAAGAAGCGATCGCAGCGGCGTTCGCCGAAGCCCGCAAAGATCCTTTACAACACTACGACGCGACGAAAGAATATCGTGCTCGGGGAGCAGGTTTCTACCAATTCGCCACGGGCGATGAAGAGGCCAGGCAGAAGCAGATGGAGGAGTTGAAGAAAGCAAGGCTGGAGACGATGGAGAAAAGAGAGGAAATGGGTGCCGATGACGGGGTAGGGACCGAGGAAGGGAAGGATGGCGGAGGCGAAAAGAAGCCGACCGTCAATCGAGCGGTGGAGAAGCGAAAGAGGGAGCTCGAAGAGAGGAGGAAATTGATAGAGGCGAAGAGGCGGAAGATGGTAAATGACAAGGCGGAGGCTGGTGGGAATTTGAAAGATGCTACCGCCGCGGCGCCGCCGCCAAGTGGCTCGAAAGCATGATAAACAAGCTCATTAATTTTGCGCCCCGCTTTTGAATATGGGGATATCTCTGAGATTAGTGAGTGCCTCTCGATAATGTCCGTCGCCCAAAATGGTGAACACTGATCGGAAATTACGCTTTCAATTCATAACCTGTCCGGATCGGGACAGTCTTTCAGCGCGTTCGATTCAGCCACGAGCGGATATGAACACGGCGGTCTGTCCGAAAGGTAACGCGTCAATCGCTCCAGACTATGAGCCTCGATCTATTTCTGGGGGTCAGGCTCGCTCGTCTCGACGCCAGGGAGCGACCTACCTAGTATTGTATCCTTTTCAGTCGAACATCGAGGAAGTCATTCCAGTCATTCTCTTCGCTGAGATCCTCATTTGGGTGATTCCGTCGTGGTAAACGAAAGGATCCGTCCTGAGTGTCCGATTGTGGACGCGAACAAAAGACGGGCGGAATGGAGCTCGCCGCAGCGCGGTGATTGGTATCTCGGTCCCGTGTGCTCTCTGGGAACAAGCGTGGAAGAACAATCCTGGGGGAGCACGCGAGGTAACCTACATCACCAACAACCAGAGAGAAGACCTGGTGCAGTGCATTGGGGTGCGGGTATACATAGGGTCGGGGAGGGTGGAATCGGTGCGACCCGGCGGCTATATTGTGCAGTGTTAGCGTAGGGTGCCCACTGGAGAAAGGCGCGCACAGTCCGCTTGTCCTATCGTGATTCACTCGAAAGGACGGGATCCTGGTGTAGCTATGGAGGTCCCGTGCTGCTGTGAGCGCGACTGAAACGCGTCCGACGCGACGTTGTTCAGTGAGCATTCACATCGCTCCGACAGCAATGGAGGGAAGCCGCGTAGATGACCGCGATTGATTTGATTCGCCCAAGGTTTCGGCGGACAGGAGTAGCTGATCGCAAGTTATAGGAGGTCCCGAGGGAGTCGGGGAAAGGCACGATCGGCGGTGGTTGGAGAGAATTGAAATAGTTGCAAGGGCTTGGGGGGGGCTGTGGGATCTTCGCGCTTCGGTGCGGGTGCATCCATTTAATGGACCGAATTCGCGTGAACGAGGATGGGCAAAAGGGACGGCGTTGAGATGCCTTCGGCTCGCGGTCGGTGTCCTCGATCATTAAAATTGACCGACGCCTTCGGGCTTCTCCATCAAATGGTGAGATGTCGCGTCGCGTCGCGTCGAGGGCCAGGGGGAACGCGGTGCAGTGAGACGCGTCGAACGCGGTCTTGCGCACTGAGGAACGCGCACCGAAACCCACCACGTCGACGCGTCTTTTCGCGCGTTCCGATAAATGAAAAAGCTGGGAGGCCGAGCTGTTGACCGAAAGAAAAGCTAGATAAGATGAGTATGGGACCCGGATAGAATTCGAAGGAGGGAGAGAGAGGGAACCCGGTGATCAACTACGGGTGCGTCGGTGGGAAAAGAAAGCCGGATAGATTTCGCTGCATTACACGTATACGTACAACCTCTGCTATTGGGGGAGGGAGAATAATAATAAATAAATCTGGCGATGTACATCTCGCTCTGTTTGGGAAACATTACACTCATTGGTTGTGGGTTGCAGAGCTGTCTCCTAACTTTCGGGTCCCTTGTGTGCTCCTCCTTCATCAGCTCGCTGGATTGTTCTCCCATCTCACATTTCTCTTATAAATCCCTCGCCCTCGTCTCTCTCCCCCATCGTCTTCATCTCTCCTTCCCCATCGCACCCTCCGTCCTCTCCTCAAGTCTCTCTCTCTCCGTCTCTGGTCGACGCTCGACAAGCAAGCCCGGGCGTTGTCGCAAGTAGCGCCCAGACGTCATCCCTCCACGCGCGTAGTCCTTTTGGCCACACTCTTCCCACTTCTCCCTCCCTCTCCGGACATCACACACCCACACCGCGCTCTCTCTCACTCAGAACTGAATGGCTTCCAGGCAGCACCAGCAGCTTTTACTCCCCGCTATTCACATCTCGGTGAGCGCGTTTCCTCGCTATCAGCATCGAGAATCCCAGCATCGTCGCTAACGTACGCACGCGCTTTTTTTTCTTTCAGTCCCCCACCCATCAAGCCCCCTCTGCCTCCCGCAAGCGCCATTGCGACGACCCAGACTGCTTCATATGGACGCGCACCACCCAAGCCGAACGATGGGCAGCGTTCGACGCCTTCCACCCGCGCGAGATTGAAGAGGATTACGGACGCGCCGCGGTCGTCGTCACCGCAGCCACCAGTCCAAGCTCCAACGCGTCCGATTCCGAGGACGACTTTTTGCACTCCTTCAAGGAACGACGCATCCGACGCGCCGCCGAGCTCAGAACGCGCGCCAAAGCGCGTCTCATGCCCGCCTTCGACCATTCCACGCGTCAAACGCGTCGCGTGCACGTCGTCGGCGCCGCCAGCTCCTCGTCGTGCAGTGGGCCCGTCACGCCGGAACGCGTCGTCTTCAGTCACCACTACCCCGCCTTCACCTCCTCTACCGCGTCCACTCCCGTCGCCAGGGACCGACGACTCACGTACCGCACGCCTTCACCCCCTCCCATGTCCGTTCGCCGAACCTACTCTCCATCGACCCCACGGACCCCTCGCCTGCCGACAACTCCCATGACTCCGGCTCACACCCCCGCGTCGACCGTCGCACACCGCTCGCCCGTCCCCACACCGCATCTACCGATGTGTCTCAATTCACCTTCGCCATGAAACCTTGCGTGGTTACCCATTTCCGGAGGGATTTCTCTTTCTTCCCTCTCGGGCATTTTTTTTATTGATCATAATCTTATTCCGAATGTAACCCTTCTGGTCTCTAGCTATCATCGCCCGGCCTTCCAACTCCCCCTCTTCTGCTTTTTCTCCGAGTCGCAAGACGCCGTTACCCTTTACGCCCCTCTCATCCACGGACTTTCTCCTCTCTGACTACCCCCATCTGGTTTCCATTACATGTTGCCATTCCCCTTTTCCGATTCCCAGATTCCCGGCCCGACGGGAATTCAAGCAAGTAGGTCTTCAAAGCGACTAGTTTGTCCGGTCGCGAGCTAGCTCTTTTTCCTCTTCTTCTCATATCCTTTTTATCCACTTTCTATCTCCTGCTGTCTGTCAGATCAAAGATGTGTGTAACCGTCTCTTCTCCTCTCGGTCTCTAGGTACCATGGTCTCTATCGCTGTTTTACGAAACTCTGCAATGAAATCTACTAGCGTCTTTCTCTTTGCTGTGTGTGCGGGGTGTTTTGTGCCTTGGATCGGTATAACAAAGCGAGCCAATGCAAGTGTCCTTGGCCCCCCCAGGGACCTACAAAGGCCCTCCTCGCTCGTTGTCGTCATTGTTCTGGATCCTGAGTCCACAAGGCCCGATCAAGCGTTGCCGAGGTTGTCGAGAAAGACTAAAAAAATATGGGATCCTTGGAACGATGCACCGAATGCCGTTTTCGGGAGTCTGGACCGCCAAAAAGGTCGCTCCGTCCGCTATAATCACCCATTTCCCCTTTCAACCTCTCCATCTTCCCCGCGCGTCCGGTTCAACGCTTGATCGTACCTTGCCGCTCGACCTCTTAAGTTTCCAAGGAACCATATCTAAGAAACCGACCATCGCAAGCATAGACAAGGTTGCCTCGCGTATCCGCGGGCGAGGAATTGTATACAAAGTTGCAAAAGTTACATTCAGACGCAAGAACCTATAAGAGAAATAACGGTGACGGGTGACCGAAACTGGACCGCACACAATGCGGAAAGGTTGTGGACACTTTGTATAGCAATAAAGGCTGCGCTGCGATGGAGGAAAAAGTAGAAGTGAAATAAAGGAAGGGGCCTAGAACCGTAAGAGCAAAAGAAGTACGACAGCAACCAAACTGTCAGAAACTAGGTCGGATGAAATGGCACGCAGAAAGGCAGGTGAGTGCAAGAGCCCAAGATGAGCGGCGTCTATTCGATCACTTCGAAACGTGGACGCTTGCCCTCCCTGTCGTCATCCCACCCCTCAAGTGTCCTTTTCCCAGAGCGTGTAGGATTGGTCGCGGTCGCAACAGTGACAGGAGAAGGATCCAGCGAAAGGAAGGGGTTCATGCCGTCTTCCATGCCAAGCAACTTCAGCATTGACAAGTACTGATCTTCGGATAGGACCTTGCTAGGCTCTTCCGCAACAGGTCGGGCCATTGGAAAAGCTTTCAGGTGCATGAGATGTTTCTGAGGTAGATCAGGTCGTTGAATGAGCAAAGTTGGTGGGATTGAATAGGGGTCAGAAGGACGAGCAATCGAGAGACAGGGTTGGGAAATAAGGCAGAGGTAAAACTTTACCTCGAGCATCGTAAACAAGGACTCTCGTGTGAAGGGCTTCAGCAGGATGTCGTTCATTCCGCTCGGATAGTATGTGAAGACATCGTTAGACTTGGATTTGCTCGTTATGGCAATGATTGGGGTCATATGGTCGAACTGCCGGATGACGGCGGTTGCTGCGACACCATCAAGTTTCGGCATGACGATATCCTAAAGGGAAAAAGGTTGAGGTAATTAGCCTGTAAATGGCATTGATCGAGTGATCAAACGACTAGTCGACTTACCATGAGTACGAGATCGAATTTGTAGTGGTTCATCATATTCACCGCACCAGTACCATCGACAGCAATTTCGACAGTACAGCCCAAGACTTACAGGAACTTGCTGAATATTTTTATGCTGACTTGATTGTCGTCGACTAGAAGCATACGAGGCGGAACGGCCCAAGCTGGAGTTCACCCTTTCTTGCGGATCCGAAGTCGAGACCCTCCAGAAAACTCCAATAACTCGGAGCCATCCATCGAGTTAACCGCTTGGCTGGGACCAGCACAAAAGAGTGTGAGCCACGATGTGATTTAAAGTACGCTGCTCTGTACACAAAACGGACAGCAGGACAGAAATACAGGACATATGGAGAGCACGATGGTTATGACGGGGAGTACTTCTCCACTTTTTTCTTGGGGGGCCCATCGGCGTCGGCAGCCTCTTCCTTCACCTTGGCTTTGGCTTTAGGCTTTGGTTTAGGTTTCTCCTCGTTCACATCCGCCATTTCTTCATCTTCCTCCTTCTCTTTTTTCAGGGCCGCCTTCTTCTTTTTCTTCGGCGCTGATTGGCGTCTGCAAGAACCGGCGGGGCACAAAGTTATTAAAGGCTGGAAGGAATCTAGAACTCGGGCACATACCTGCTTCAATGTACTCGTCGTCATCGAAGTTGGGTTTCTTTCTCGGTACGTCTTCTCCACTTCCGCCCTCCATGTCTTCATCCGAGTCGTCATCGTCGAGCGCAGTGAAGGCCAAAACGTTGATCTCATTCTTCGTTCGCATTTTCTTGGCTTTGAGGAAATCCTCGACCGGCTCGAACTCTTCCTTGTTGATGGACGTGAAAGCCACCTTGGAGACTGGGCCGCATTTGGTAACGACACCAATATCGAATGTACGAGCCGATGCTATGCTATGCTCCGAGCTGTGAAATAGAACGAGTAATTAGCACCCACCTTGAGCATACACCCAAAAGAAATGCCTCACCGAGAAAAGACGATTTGATGGATATCGGCGTAGTCGATGACGGTTGCCTGCTTGGCGACAAAGATAAGGGATTTCTCGAGGAAATACAGTTCACCGGTCACGGCCCTCATATTGGCCTTGATGCCAGGCTGGTTGTCCCGACTATAATTAGACAGAAACATAATCTCGTTCAAGAAGGGCTGAAGAAGCTGGTCAATCACGAGAGTCCATACCTGGCGAACGAGCCTAGGCCTATCATCTTGCGACCACTCAGACCACGGAAGACATTAGACACCACACGATATGTTTGATCGTCATACATCCTTTGCAGTTTACCTTCGTATTTCGAATCGATAGTTTCTCTATATGAGGGGAGGATGAGAACAGTAGGCCATGGGTAATGAACACCCACGTACTGATCGATGTTCAATTCGATATCCAACTCTTCCTCTCGGTTAAAGTTGAGCACCAAGTATGGATATTTTGTTTGGCCTTGTCGAATTGGAGGATCTAGACCAACCTTCGAGGCAGTTAACACGTTTGAGCCGTTTCAACGTCGAGTCTGCTTCTCAGGATCACCTACCACAAGTTGAACATGAATTTCGTCTCGTTTAGGGAGAAGGAAGATACGCGTGACGGAAGAATAGAGGACTCCGTAGTCGTATGTTTTGCCACGCAGACGAAGGAAGCTTGGGAACATATCGATGTCGTATAGTCCTCTGGCGGCGAGATGAGTGTCAGCGGCTTCAATCTTGAGATCCCGAGATTCCGCTTACCTCGGTGTCTGAGCCAGAATATCGCCGAACGTCGCGATACACTCGCCGGTCACTTGTCTGATTTCGGCTTTCTCTTTAATCATATCGCGGAACGCCTGGGCTGCTGATACATCGTTGACCTCCGTATCTGACTGTTCCTCATCGCTGCCTCGTGCCCGCGGTCCTGGGACGAAGAGTCGCATCTCCACCATGTCGTCATGAGCTGGTGCTCTTCCCTTGTTCTTGCCTTGGACAGAGGGTACTCCGGCTTGTGGTGCGAATTCTAGAGTGACTTCTGTGTTTCCTGGACCAGCTTCCGGAGAAACTTCTTGAATCATCGCTTCCTGTCTGGCAGGATAGGTCCGTTCAGCCCCTGGTAAGGGAGCAACGCTCGCGGAAACAGTCGCGGAAGTTGAAGCAGAGGGTGCAGCTGCCATCATCGTAGTTTCTTCTCTTGCTTGAGCTGCTATCACTTGACCAGAGGTGAACACTCTACTTGGGAGAACGGTACGCAAGCCGGTCTCGACACCGGCGGGGGCATTCCGGGCTTCGCGTGCATATTTTAGCTCCTTCAGGCGCTGCATCGACTCCTGTCTAGCGAGGATCGATCGTTCCGCCGGGGATAGTTCAGGTGAGGAGTCATTGACCAGAGTCGAATTCGAGACGATTGGCTTCGGTCTTGCGGGGGCATCAGTGATGGGGGCCGTTCGGGGCCGTTTTTTTCTGTGACCTAACTCCCATGGAGGTAGCTGCAGAAGAGTGGTAAAAGTGCGATATGTAAAGATATGAGTAGGACAGCTAACAAGCACAGAATCAAAGGTTCGAGGAGAAAGACCAAATCTCATGGCGAAGAGATCGCGGACGCGGAATCCTCCAACAACCATTCGAATCATTGGGGTTATCTTTGCCATCAACGAGGCATTTACGAGACAACCCGAGACGACCGGTCTTGCTCCCATATGCAACCGAAACGGCATAAACAGGAAGAGGGCAAGAAGACCTACAGGATAGCCAAATTCCTCGGTTTGTCTAGCCTCATTTCCAGCTCGTTGGTTCAAGGGAGTGCTATTCCGCGGAGAGTTTTCAGCCGGAAAAGTGTGAGCTTCTTGCTGAGGATTCCACGAGCTGTAGCTTTGAGTAGAGTGAGGAGTAAACTTGTTCGGGATACTTGAATCGCGGCCAGCCGTCGTACGGGAAGGAGCTAAGCTATTGAGGGGAGGAAGCGACCGGGGATTCTGGAGTCTGGCTTGTTCAGTGGTTTCCGAACTCGAGCTCCCAGCGGTTTCTAATATCGGCAGTGTCGATTCTACGACTTGAAGACAATCAATCGCAGTTGGCCTCTGGCTTGGTTCACGACTCCAACACTCGGTGAGCAGATTTCCCAGCTGCTGGGGATAGGCCGAAAGATCCTTTGTATCGTTTGGGGATTTGCCCTGGACAAGAGCAATAATGAGTTGAGGCTCAGGCTGAATATCAGCGAATGGAATCTTGTCTGCCAAAGCCTATGATGGACGATAGTTCAGCGGGGGACCGAAAGGGAGGGCGAGTCTATTGCACCCCGTTGGATTCACCTCGAAAACAAGACAACCCCAAGACCACATGTCATTTGATAATGATGCTGCGGCTGTCCCCTGAAGTAGGACTTCAGGGCTCGAGTATCGTACCGTGCCACGAGCGTCGTTTCCGGTAGTAAAACCCGTAGGACCGGTATCTAATGCCTTCGAAAGGCCAAAATCTGCCAATAATGCACGACGATCCGAGTTTACAAGGACATTCCCCTACCGAATATCATGGCTCGGTCAAGCTCTTAAGGTCACACAGCAAGGGGTGATGCAGCATACCGGTTTTAGGTCTCCATGACGAATGGGAGCATGCTGACTATGTAGATAGGTAAGACCATCGGTCAGGTCACGGACCTACAGCAGGGATCAAATTAAGTCCGGTACAGCCCCTTTCCCTAAAACATACCAAACGTAGGCGCTCATTGGAAGATGGTTTCATCTTTGCGATATAGATCTTAAGGTCACCATGATTCATGTATTCGGATATCAATACTGCTGATTTGTAGTTGTCGTCAAGATAGAATCCCAACAAAGGAAGGACATGCGGATGCTGAAGGCCCGCCCAGACCTTCAGCTCGCGAGCGAGGCGCTGTCGAAATGGTTATCACAACGCGCCAGAAACATGGCCTATATTTTCGTACTCACAAAGGCAAGTCTTTTGGGCTCGGTTGCCCGCACCCCAAGTCGAAGCTTTTTCGCTGCCACAAGTCTGGCCGCAGGTATTCCCGAGTCCAATGTGGCGACCTTAAGTTCGCAATAACCACCCACGATCTCTTCATATCCCTGCTCGTATGTGAGCCTTGCAATATCAATAAAAAGGTAGTTAAGGGTTTGAAGACACTCCTCCTGTGAGGTATATTAGATTGTCAGCGGCGGTGGCCAAGTAGCATATGCAGAGCGCCACCTACCAAGGCCGACTGATTAAGATGGGGGTCGCCCATTCCGGTTAGGTAGTATGGTCGTATACGGAGAGTGTGATGGGCGGAAGGGAGAGGCCGAAGAAACGGGTTCGGGAACCGGTCTAGATTGAAATCGCTGGTGAGCGTTGGCGACCGACGCGGGCGTCTATATAGAACCAATATATGACTCGACTGAGGCATTCGACCGTCGCCCATGCACCCCCACACAACATTTATGGATGTGTTGAGCTCAACTACCTTTCGTCATAATTCACACGTAGCCGTCCATTCGGATGATATATCTTTTGCACCTTTTCGTTAATCATGATCCCATTCTGAAATTATCCTTTTACCCCTGTTTGTTTCTGGTTATTAGTATTGCCTGGCCTGAGAGCCGCTCAAGCTGGTCATTCTAGCCGTCTATAAACTCTACAATGAAATTTGCTCTTGCTCTTTTTCTCGGTCGTATGAGTGCGACTTGGTGGGATAACCTCGCGAACTCGGGCAAGTCCCGTGTCCTGGGGATCTGCTAATTCGACTGCTGTCGTCATTGTTCTGGATTCTGGGCCACAAGGACCAATCACATTCTTGCTTATGTTGTCGTAAATCATTAAAAATACAGTATCTGTCGAACGATGCACCGAATGCCGTTTTTGGGAGTCTGGACCGCCATCCGTCAAGCGGTCGAGGCGCCGCTCGGCCCGCTATAATCACCCAGACCTGTCCCCGCGTCCGGTTCGGAGCTGATCGTACCTTGTCGATCACCGTGAACTCGGCGTTTCCAAGAACCATGTCTAAGAAACCTACTATCGCAGTCGTAGGCAGCCTCAACTTCGACCTCGTCACTCGCGTGCCTCGCTTACCAGAACTAGGAGAAACGCTCACCGCGAAATCGTTCGGGACCAATTGCGGTGGAAAGGGAGCGAACCAAGCAGTCGCTGCTGCGAGGTTGGCAGATCGATGCGAGAAGGTGGATGTGAAGATGGTTGGCGCTGTCGGGAGTGATGGATTCGGGAACGAGATGAAGCAGCAGATGAGGAAGGAAGGAGTCGATGTGGAGGATGTAAGAGTCGTTGACGGAATGAGTTCTGGTGTTGCTGTGATCGTCGTAAGCGGGGCTTCAGGCCTTTTCTTCGATGATCTTGAACTCGCGTTAAAACCTTCCAGGTCGAGGACAGCACTGGCGATAATCGAATAATGATCACCCCAGGAGCCAACGCTTCCGTCACGCCTTCCTCGTTACCATCCTGGCTCTTCAACCCGTCCACAGCCCCAGACATCATCGTGCTCCAACTCGAAATACCTCTTGAAACGGTCCAATACATCATCAATCAATCGTCCCAAATCCAACCACGCATTCCAGTCATATTCAACCCCGCACCGGCCGTGCCACTCGACGAGTCAATCTACTCCAAGGTGGAGATCCTCGTAGTAAACGAAACGGAAGCTGCTATGCTCTCGGGAGTAGACTTCGCCGTACGGGAAGAAGCCGCCGAACGACAAGACACACTGAAGCGGAAAGCTAAAGAAGCGGTGGATTGGTTCGTCAAGCGCGGTGCGAGGGACGTGGTCATCACCCTTGGACCCTACGGAGCTTACTATTATGACCACCAATCCGGAGATCAGGGCTGGTTCAATGCTCACCAAATAGCGAACGTCGTGGACAGCACAGGTGCGGGGGATACCTTCGTTGGAGCCATCGCCGTCAATTACGTTCAACTCAAACATGCCGAACGGGAGTTCTGCATTGAAGGAGGAGTGTCTGTCGCCACCGACGCTGCAGCTTGGAGCGTCCAGCGATCGGGTACATGGCAGTCGATGCCTTTAGGAAAAGACCTTCAGGAACCGCCCGCAGACAACAGCAGCAGTAGTAGCAAGTCCGTTTTGCACTGATATTCCACAAACAAACAAAATAGTATATCTGCGGATGAAGGAATTGCGTACAAGTTGCAGGGGAGACATACGAGATGCAGAACAATAACCAAGAGCACATGAGAAGGTAAAAAAAGGGCGACGATCGACTAAAACGGGACCGCATACAGTGGGGGATTGGGGGCTATTGGTACAGAGAGGGATAACAGACGTGCATTGAGGTTGAGGACAAAAGATAGAAGTAAAAAAGGCATGGAACGGCATTTGCAAAGCGGTACGACAACGAATAAAATGTCAAAAAGTGGATTGAAATGAAAGGGGTATGAAGAAAGGCGGGGGAAAACGAAAGGCCGAGATGAGTGGCGTTTATTCGACTACTTCGAAACGTGGCCGCTTGCTCTCCCTGTCGTCATCCACCGCCTCGAGAGCCCTTTTTCCAGTAGCCGCAGGGTCGGACATAACAATACCGGCAGTAGGATCCAGCTGAGGGAAGGGGTTCATGCCGTCTCCCATGCCAAGCAAGTTCAGCATTGACGAATACTGATCTTCGGATAGCATCTTGCTAGGCTCTTCCGCAATAGGTCGGGCCATCGTAATAGCTTTCAGGTGCATGAGATGTTTCTGCGATGGACAAATGTTCGATGTGCAACGTTGGCGGGAGCGAGTGGAGATTAAAAGGGACAAGCAATCAGGTGACCAGGGTCAGAGATAAGGTAGAGGTAAACCTTACCTCCAGCATCGTAAACAAGGACTCCCGTGTGAAGGGCTTCGGCAGGATGTCGTTCATTCCGCTTGAGTAGTATGTGACGACATCGTTAGGCTTGGAGTTGCTCGTCATGGAAATAATTGGGGTCATATGGTCGAACTGCCGGATTAGGGAGGTTGCTGAGACACCGTCGAGTTTCGGCATCACGATATCCTGAAGGGAAAAAGGTTGAGGTGATTAGCTCGTAAATAGGACCGATCGGGCGATCAAACGACCAGTCAACGCACCATGAGTACGAGATCGTACTTCTCCAGGTTCATTTTATTCACAGCCCCGATACCGTCGACGGCAACGTCGATCGTGCAACCCGAGACTTGCAGGAACTTGCTGAAAATTTTTCTGCTGACTTGATCGTCGTCGACTAGAAGCACACGAGGCGGAACGGCCCAAGCTGGAGTGAAGGCCCCCTTGCGGATCCGAAGTCGAGAACCACCAGGAGACTCCAATAGCTCGGAGTTATCCATCGGGTTAACCGCTAGGCTGGGACCAGCACTTGGGGCTGGAGCGAAATTAGATGGACCAGCTTCCGAAGAAACTTCTTGAATCGTCGCTTCCTGTCTGGTGGGATAGGTCCATTCGGCGGCTGGTTGGGGAGCAGCGTTCGCGGACGCGTTCGCAGCGGCTGAAGCAGAGGCTGCAGCAGCGGCCGCTTCTTCTTCTGCTCGGGCTGCCATCACTTGACCAGAGGTGAAGACTCTAGTTGGGAGACCGGTACGCGAGTCTATCTCGACAACAGTCTGACCACCCGATGGGGCGGCTTGCGCAAGTCCGGCCGCGGATCCAGCCGCTGCTGCAGCGGCAGCCGCCGCCGGGTTGAGAGATGTAAGATATGGTGCGGTCCCGGGTGTTGGAGCTGTGGATGGTAGTTCCGCAACGGCGGCAGCATTTCGGGCTTCACGTGCACGTTTTAGCTCCTCCAGGCGCTGCATCGACTCCTGTCTAGCGAGAACCGATCGCTCCATCGGGGATAGTTCAGGCGAGGAGCCGCTGACAAGAGTCGAGTTGGAGTCGACTGACGCCGTACTGCCGCTGTAACTCATGCCTGCCATGCCGTTGAGATGAGGGAACGAGGGTCTCTCGCCGCCGTACGTCTCAATGACCTTTCCGAGACTGTCATTTGGAGACTTGCCTAGGATAGGGAAAGATGTGTCAGGAACTTGGAACAGCACAGGCCCTATCGGGACGCGCACAGCACCTACCGTTCTCCAGCTGGATGAAATATGAAATGAGGTTCTGCATCAACGAGTCTTGTGCGGCCATGCCTCGCTGATAGACGACCATCTCGTTGAGAACATTCTGATAGTTTCGCTCCAACGCGGCAAGGGATGCAGCCATATCCTCGTTCGATCTTGATAAGGCATCGATTTGGGCCTGCATGGTGCTGACAGCGCCGGAATCGACATTAGCCAATCCGCCTGTAGCAGCGTCCGAAGGTGACCCTGGGAGGTTAGGCCCAGTTGCGGCCCCACCTCGCCCAGCCTTCCGTTGTGCCGGTACTTTCCGTTTAATATTCTCCAGAGCATCGCGGTTGGAACGCTGGAAGTCGGGGTGTTGGAACGTCCAGCACTGTGGGATTGAGGGACAACAGAGGTGGGAGCATTTCATTAATGAGCGGAAAGCCCGCCGAAACCGCGAACGAATTGCGCAACATACCTGGTCGCCAAACTCATCCGAGTTCTTGATCTTGTGGAAGTCGTACTTGTTCAGCTGGCGGACGAAGCTGGCAAAGTTGGAGTGCTTGAACATGCGCGGGAGGATAGACTTTGTAAACTCGGTCATGTCCTGGCGGGAATAGCAAATTAGCGGAACTCCCTTTTTTTAGGATCCGGGTGTGCCACAATAAGCCATACCTTGACGACAAAGCAATCACCCTTGGGCCCCCAGGACACAACCTGAGAGTAGTTCGGGTCATCCAACATCCTGGCGGACGGGAAGGTTTTCCAGATTGAGTACACAAGATAACAGACCAGGCCTTTTTCGGAGAAACCGGCTCACTTTGCTAATTTCTTGACAAAATCGCTTGCAGGAGGACCCGCATCTTCTGTTTCTCGAGGTACGGCTGCGATTGGGGGCGGTGGTTCAGGTGCGCCGGTGCTTTCGCGCTCTGAGACGGACGGACGACGGGTGGGCGGGACGCCGTTTAATTTCGATGAGGAAGAATCGCTTCGTTGATGCCCTGGGTGGTGCGGATGGGATGGATGTTGCGGGGGAGGCGGAGGATCATGCCTGCCGTTCTGCTGAGACTCCCAATGGCCATGGCCGTGAGAGGAAGGTGGGGGAGGATAGTGCGAAGGCTGTGGTTGCTGATGATGGTACGAGGGCGGCGGGGGGGGGGGAGGGGCCTGGTGCTGGCTCGGCTGACGGGAGAGCGGCGGTGGGAAGCTCGTCGACGGCGGGTACGGAGGCCCGCGCTGGTTGTACGGCGAGAGAGGAGGCAGAGAGCTGTCTTGTCTGTGAGGAGGGTAAGGAGGACTTTGGGAAGAGAGTGGAGGGAGGTGTCGGTTTGACAGGGAATGGGAGCTGCTGCTGCTCCCTGTGTGCGGTGCGTGCTGGGCTGCAGGATAGGCTGGACGTTGGAGAGGTGGTGGATGACTGGCGTATTGGTGAGGTGGATGATGGATGTGACCCGCGGGCGGGAGCGGTTGTGCGTGATGGTTGGACGCCATTGCTGGCGATGACGGCGGGGGGCGAGTAGTTTAAACGCAAATCAGGAGAAATCGTTGCCTGTCGTGAGCGGGAGGGAGCGAAGGGGGGTCGAGACTTGCGGGAAGAGAGCGCTCTGGGAGCGTGAGCCTTTGAGTGTTGTGAGTGGGGCAGTCGATTTTAAGACGGAGAGACTTGTCTCGCCTCGTGCCCAGTCCCCATCCCAATCTCACCCTGCATCTCTGCAAGCCTAAGGCCCGCGTTTCATCATTTCCACAACATCCCACTCTTATGCACCATCATTAGCATAATTAGTTATTCCTACACGATGTATACACGCAATGCTACTACTGCTGCCCGTCCTTGAAGAACGACTGCAGGTCCTCCACATCGTCCTTGCTCCCCAGGAACACAGGGCACCGCTGGTGAATCTCCGTCGGCACAATGTCCAAGATACGCTGCGTGCCCGTAGTCGCCACCCCACCAGCCTGGAAAGCTCGGCTGAGTTCATTCCCGTCCGGCACATCGTTCCGTACAGAAAATTTGTGCGGAACGAGAAAACAAACACACCCACCTGTTCAGTTAGCATTGCCATAGGGAACGCTTCATACAACATCCGGAGCTTGCCATTCTTGCTCTTCTTGTCGTTCGGATAGCCAAAGATTCCGCCGTAGAGGAGCGTCCGGTGCACGTCGGCGACCATGGATCCAATGTATCGTGCCGAGTACGGCGCCTTGCCGTTTTTAGGGTACTTGATCGATTCGAGATACTTGATGACGGGCTCATGGAAGTACATCGAGTTGCCCTCGTTGACTGCGCAACCCCGCCGAAGAGAGGGACCCCATTTAGAGCCAAGTAGGCGGGGAGGAATCGCTACTTACACGAATAGATTTTCCCTCTCTGCGGGATCTTGATCTGTTTTCGTGCGAATGGGGTTCCAAGGGACGCCGTTAGCACGGCATCTTCAGGCAACATACGTCGAAAAGGTTACGCACGTCTGGGTGGGTCAGGATGAACTCGCCGAGAGCATTATCGAGTGTGTAGCCGTTCACGCCTTGTCCGGTTGTAAGGACCAAGTTGGCCGATGAACCATACCTAACGGGGACAACCGATCAGCGTCAGAAATGAAAGCTGCTTCCCCCAAACCAAATTGGATGCATATAAGTAGGTCATGGAAAACAGGAACGCACATGGTATATCCAGCCGCAACCATGTCCTTTCCAGGCTGAAGCACGTCATTAATCGTTCCTTCGGAGCCCTCTTTCTGTAAACGGCGACAAGGCCGAGAACGAGAAGGCCGTGAGCGTCTCGATCCCGAGTCTACAACCCTCAGAATGCAAGGCCGAAGGCCCTAGCCCTCTGAAAACGCCGCAGACGCACCAGTTTGTAGATCCCAAAGATAGTCCCAATGTTCACACCGGCGTCGATGTTACTGCTTCCGTCCAGGGGGTCGAAAACGACGCAATATTTGCCTCTTAGTCGCTTTTCGATGATGATAGCCTCGTCCAGCTCTTCTGAGACAAGCACGGCTGTCTTGCCGGATGCCCGGAGTGCATTGACCATGATATCGTTGGATAGAACGTCGAGCTTCTTCTGCTCCTCGCCCTGCACGTTGGTCTCGCCAGCCAAGCCAACGCTGTGATCGGGCAGGAGATTAAGATTGGGTTTGGGCGGTTGGTTCCGCATTGACTTACAGATTGATCAGACGTGCTTTACGGACATTAGTAGCGATGAATTTGCTGGTCACTTGGATCGCGTTTAGGAGGAGAGTCAGATCACCGGTAGCAGCGGGACCCAGGCGGATCTGCTGGGCGAGGATGTGTCTGGACTAGGGGGTCAGATACTGTCGCCATTGCAACGAAGACCGTGTCCTACCTGGTGAGGGTGACGATGTCGGTACTGGGCATCTGATCTTCGGCCATGGTGTCTGATGGAACGGGGAGGTGAGCAGCGAGGAGAGAGAGAGAACAAGAGGGATTATGGAGGGGAGCGAGAGAGGTTAAACGGAGCAGGATGACCAAGTAGAGCTATTTAAACATCACGGGAACGTTTGATTGCATGGGAGCACCTGAGTCCGTCCGTCACTTCACTGGAAAAGGGCGCCCAACAAATCACGGGATTCTTTAGCCTTTCGGAGCTGACGGAGCAAAGCGGAACATGCGCCGGACCAAAGGCGGGCCGCCTCTCCGCTTCTAAGTCGTCCCATAGACCCCATAGTACAAGTACAAAGTACACCATCGAACACGAAAGCCTACATCAGAGAAACAGCCCCCCGCAATGTCTTTGACAAGATCCGGCCCGCCAATTCCCCTCCTAGCCTTAGAATCTCAACAAAGCACCCGCCTTGCTTCCTCCTCCCACAGAATGGCGAAAACCGGAAGTCCGCGGAGAGCCGCCATATTGCTGACCCTCCATACGCCGGTCAACATGCCTCGATTGGGGGGCGTGCCGGGGTTGTTGTTGATGATATCCAGCACCGTTTGGTAGAGGGTAAGGATAGTAGTCGACATACTCGGCCTCGTTGGTCATGACGCAGGCGTCCTTGCGAACGACGTTGAGGCGTGGATTTACATACTGAAGGCCCAACCGTATAAGAAACCGAGCGAGAACGACCTAGGAGTGTACTCACGCCTTCGTTATACTCATGCATCACTTCGCTTTGAATAAGTCGCTCATCTTTGATTGCCTGTTCATAGAAATGCACAAATGCATACAGCTGAAGCAGGGTATGAAGGTAAGCAACAGAGCCACATCCACTGATGGAGATAGACATACCAAACCGGAAAGGAATGCCATGATTACAGGCACTCTCATCCAGTTGTTCCAACCAAGGATGGTATAAAGCATGGAATGAATGGGGGAATATACGCTAGAGCGACGGGTCAGCCCCGATAGACCACAATGAGGCCTAACAACTCACGTCAAAAATGCCATCTCCATCTCTGGGGGATCCCATTTGTCGAGCTGGTGCACTTTGTTGGAGGTGTCATGAAGACCGTCTTCCTTCACTGGTGAACCAACAAGGAAGCGCCTGAAAAAATGGTCAACAAGTTGCAGTACCAGCACTCAGTCGGTTTCCGCTCACCATGAATCCCTTATCTGACACCAGATGAGCCCAAACAACCAAGGAATGAATGATTGATCAGGTTTATGGACGCGTGCAAGATCTTCCTTGATCATCTTGGCGTTCGGGCTATTCAACCGCTCCTATAGCGAAGAGTCAAGATGAGAAAATGTAGATGCCCAAGATACCCAGAGTTTACATACATTGGGGGAGCGTCGGTAAAAGGTGTAGGTCCTGAACCGAGTGAACGCCCAGAGGACATTTGCGATCGACGCAAGCCACAGTATCCACCCCAGTAGCCACATCTTGGATACGAAAATTAATCAGCCAACACCAGAGAAAAGCTGTCCAGTATGGGAAATCCAGATGCGACTCACGAAACCAAAGCCGCTCTCCTCGATGGCGTCCGAGAACCTCATTTCATCTCTCATGTCTGCCCATCCATCTCCAACATCGTCAAGGCTGCCTCCGTTTTTTGCGGGCACTGCAGCGTAGCACACGCATATGTTGAGGACATGGGCCGTCAATCCAAGCGCGCGTCCGAGAACCTTCGGTGGCGGAAGAGGCGCCTCTTGCGGCAAAAGAGTCAACTCAAACCACAACTGAGATGGGTAATTCAGGACTCTAAAGGGAATAGTTGAGAAAATGTTTCAGTTAAGCTGAGTAATTTGACAGGAAACGCGCGATAAAGGTGCAGGACTTCAGACACGACAGCGTGTTTGCAACAAGGCAAAGACGACTCTGGCGCTAAGGCGGCTAAACGGAAACGTAGAACACTTGCCTTGTTATCCATGAAGTTTTTCGTACCACCCTGGATTTTGTAGACGCCCCCGTTCCATTACGAAAGTCACTATTCGAATTGCTTTGGCGTGCCTTCCGTCTGGCGAGTTGAGATGGATTCGGACCGTAGGGTGGTTCCTTCTCGCCTCGAGCCGCAGACCAGTCAAACGCATATGTTTGAGATATCGAGGGAGGATCCTGGATAGGACTATCTTCTCCCACAGCTGTTGATGCATAGCTGAGTCGGGGGGTCCGCGGTATCCGGTTGGGTTGCCGGGAAGCCATGGTCCGTGAAGAGTTTGGTGGTACGAACGCGTTGTCTAGGTAGTTGATGGAGATCAGACTAGAATGCTGGCTTTGCCGTCTTTTTGTGCGACGCTCAAGGGCGTGGCGTAAGAGATGATCCAGGGGGGCGATGAAAGTTGAAACCGCACCGGGGTCACGTCAACATTTCAATGGTTCAGTTCGCACAATGCATGACTAAGCAAAATTTCGGAGACGGAGAAGGACCGGGGCCATGGATGCCGCAACAACACACCTTTTATAGGTTGCTCTACTAGTAGCGAATAAGTACATAGGGGGTGTCTAAAGGAGGGTTGTGTCTAAATTAAGACGAGTGAGATGGGATGGAAGAGGAGCCCGATGCCCACACCCTCTTCTGGAACGCCAGGAGGATGGGAACAAAGTCTCGCAAACCAAAGTCCGGCCAATAAGTGGAAGTAAAATATAATTGGGTATTTTCGCAGGACTAGAATAAGCCGAGTGACTTCAGTGCGAAGGGAGTACCCGGACATGCTCACGACAACCCACCTGCCAAAGCATGAAGTCGCTCAACCGGTAAGTGCCGCTGGTCCGTATGAGGACATCAAGTGGAGGGCTACCGCGGGCAGTCATTTCTAGATGTTTATCAATTTCGTCCTCGTCAATGTCCCTGCAGATCGGCCAACTATTAGCTCCTGCACCTGACCTCGCATAGTGTAACTTACTCCGGAGACCCATCACACCGCCTGATAGCCTCGTCAATGGCATCGGTCATCTCATGTCTTGACGCGTAGGGCATGCAAATGTTTAAGATAGCACTAACCATTCGGGGGCGATTAGGAAGGTTAATAGTTAGTCGTCCATCCCTCGGTGTCAAACCAGGAAGCTCGAGACCCCACTGGAACACTCCACCTACTTGGTATGATGACGCGTCATATCTTCGACCCGCTTTGCAACTTCCTGGACATCGTGCGGTAACATCTCCCTTCTTCCGATAATGTTCACTCGGACTCCGTTCCGGTCCAACAACTCTCTACGGAGACGTGAGTCGAAAAAAACCGAAGCGCCGGGACGTCAGCCTCATGCTAATTCAAAGGCATGTCGAGGGGAGTTTATCGTACCCTTTTTGTGTCATCTCAATCAATTTGGTTTTTGCAAGGTCCATGAGTGCGGTGACCTCTTCTTCGGGCCGTTTGAAATTCTCAATCGCGAAGGCATACACGCTGACACACCGAATGTTAAGCATCAGGCACACGTCCAGTATCTGCGATAAGATGCGCAAGGAGATGAAATTTCAGAGAAAGCTGCTCCAGACGATAAGACGTATTGAAATTGTGGCGTACCCGGTGCAGTGCGTAAAAACCTTGCGTGTGCCCTTCCTGAACCCGTTGGGCATGGCTCCGAGCATAGCGCCGATTACCATCCATGACGAAACAGATATGCTTCGGCATGGGACCAGCTGCTAGAATAGCCAGCATTATGCGTGTTAATAGACTGTAGACCCAGTCGACGATGCTCCAGAAAAATGCCGGTCCGGTGGTTGCCATGTTGTATGACACTGCAATGGCCGCTCGGGACTTTTTGGGGATGATGGGGGAAATAGTGCAGGAGTATAGATATAGTTAGCAATTATGTGCGAGAAGGCTCAGCACATGTATGAAGAGACGAGCAAAGCAGTAAGGTCGTGGTTGAATAGAGCAGCTTCGTAGCTGCGGGCAAGGTGGCAAGTTCGGTGGGACGCGTTGCCGGTTGTTCGCGTGGAGTTTCGGCTGCGGTGACACGTTGAGAGATCACACCACGTCTTCATTTCGAGCATCGCAAACACCACGAACACCAGGTCTGGCATAAGCTCCAAAACAAACCAAATATATATCTAAATAGTGTCTAACGGCGTCGTTTGGAGACTTTTCCGAATCTCTCCAGCCTAACAATTTTGCCTTCGCGACGGCGATCACCCCGACTGCCCTTCTCGAACAGAACCACAGTCCCAACATTACCAGCGCGTCCCTATGCAAAAGAAATAGGACTAAGAAAGATGCAAATGTATAAGGATATCAGAATAACGCACCGTTCGGCCAGCCCGGTGGATGAAGTCTACAGCGCTGCGTGGTTCATCAACCACGAAAACATGGCGGATTGACGGGTCAAAGTCGAGGCCTCTGGAAAGGAGTGAGGTGGTGATGAGTATACGCGGTCCACTGGACGCTTCGGGTCCCTCTTGAGTAGCCCTCGTGGCGGAGGACATTGCAGCGGAACTGAGGAAGCCAGCGAGATGCTTGTTGCTCCCTTTGCGCCGTTCCTCTGCATCGCCAACCATGACTAGCGACTCCGCTCCTTTTTGCTTGAGGTAGTCTGCAAGTCGACGGGCGGCCTTGGTCTCGTTAGCGAATATCACGATCTTGCTCTTTTCGGTGCTTCGCCCCGCCTGGCGGGCTTGAGCATCCTCAGCCCACACAGTCTCGATCTTCTTGAAGATCGTAGCGTTCTTGTTCCCGTCCGTAAGCTGAACGTATTCCGTTTTTAGGCGTTTGGGAAGTCGATGCACTCGTGGGGACGCGAGACGAACAATCCGGGGGAAGTGAGCGTCAAGGAACTTGGAAAGCGAGAGAGGGATTGTGGCTGATGATAGTATTAGGTTAGCTTGAAGATGAGGTATTTCTGCGTGACGATTCTGCGCAGCAGCATCTTCCAGAATCGCCTGTGTGGTTTCAATGAAGGAACGATCTGTCTCAGGGAATCAGTTGTACTGCTCACCCAAGCGCATCAATTTGACTTACCAAACATGACATCGGCCTCGTCAATAACAAGCCACTCCAGTCGTTCTAGGCTCATTCGAGGGCCAACTTCGTCCTCGCCTTCCTGGTCCAACCGTCTTACGGCACTAACGGCCTTGCGATCGCCCAAATCCTTCCCTCCGATGAGACTAAGGATTGTTGTGGGTGTGCCAACCAGAATGTCCACAGTTCGTCCGCCGAAGCCTGGAATGACACCCTCGGGTGAAATGGTAGCATCCCAGTTCCCTGACTTGGAAGATCCACGGGTTGCGTTCGGGTTTGAAGCACAAACAATGCGGAGCTTGACACTATGACACAACGCTTTTGCGTACGTCGTGATCTGTCGCGAAAGCTCGTGTGTGGGGCAGAGTATTATCGCGCGAGGCCCTGAAACAACGTTTGGATTGGGAGTTCTTGGTTTGGATGCGGCTCCCTCCGCGGCGGATTGCCCCTCGGTCGATTTCAAACCTTGGATCACGGGCAAGAGATACGCCATGCTCTTCCCTGATCCGGTCTCGGAGGCTAGAAGCGTTTCCCTCGTTCGTCGGCGTTTTCGTCCCTCCTCTGGGCTAGTGGCGAAGTGTGCGAGAGACAATGCCTGGATGGGCGTCGGACGAGCGTCTTTCCCTATTAGGTCTTTGACCGACTCTTCAAGCCCTGGAAGTAAGGTAGGAGAAGTAAACTTGATCGAGTCCTCCGGGCGAATCGTTAGGTTGTCGGTGGATGAAAGTTGGTCCTTTAGGCCAGAAGGGATCCCAGACTGGTGCAAGGACGCTTTGGAAGCTTGAACGGTCCGCGTAGCGCGTACACGCCCTTTGGGGTGACTCTCCGCTGATTTTTTATTGTGATCCATCCTTGGTCGGTCCGATCTCTCGCGGTCTCCACGAGCCGAGAAGGGAGGGGCTGACGACCTTGGCCGTTCAGTGGTCCTTTGGGAAGAGCTTGGTGCCAAAGTCTGGGCCGTTGAGCGACCTCTGTCTCTAGGAGCTTGGAACCTACTGGTCCCCATATTTTGAGGAGGTCCGCTTCGTGGTGTGGGCCCTTTCATCGGCGCAAGCCGGTGTTTCGCTGAAACACGACGAACTGAAAGAGAGGTTCAACGCCCAAGTCTGATTAATTCGGAAATCACACAGTTAAGCAGGTTTCTTACCTTTATCTTTTCCTTCACGCCGACTGAGGGCAGAGGACGAGGCAGAAAACCCTCTTGCACTTCTAAGACAACCATCACGTCCGTGAAGCTGCCAGGCGGTTGAGAACAAACTGCTTGTGGTTCCATGCGATGACGAGTGCCAAATGGTCTTTCCGACCTGCTCCAGTACTTTATTAGACATGGACTTGATGTGAACGGGTGAGATGTAGTGAAGGGACAACCGTCGCGCAGGAACGCGAGTTTTCGGCTCGTCCTTTGTTTACACCGAAATTGTCTGAGACTCGTGACTCCTTCCACGCCACACCTGGCAGAGAATTAAGCGTTCCTCGGTTTAAGCACTCGCGAATCAGTGAAAGGTGATGGATAGACATCTCACCTTTGAGGAACAGAAGGCAATACTTGAAGCCAAGGTATCAGACCTTCAGGCCCAGCTTTCTAGAGCAAAGGCGGATTTAGAACGTCTGCTAGAACAGGAGGCTTTAGACAATGACCCACTGGCTACGCAAGACAGCTTGCCTATGACCTTGTCTGAGTACCGAAGATACGGTCGGCAAATGATCTTAGATGGGATCGGACTATCAGGTCTGTGCGGTTGACCGTTCCAGTATGCATAGACTTCTCTAACTAGCTGAATAGGACAGCTAAAGCTAAAAAGGTCATCCGTTCTCGTTGTGGGCGCGGGAGGTCTTGGTTGCCCTGCAATTCAGTACTTGGCTGCAGCTGGTGTCGGTGAGTAACTCGCATATAGCTCGTTGATTACATCTCCCATCAGAGTCCCCTCCAGGAACGTTGGGAATTGTCGACCACGACGCCGTCGAGCTCTCGAACCTCCAGAGACAAATACTCCACTCAGATGCTACCATTGGGCTGCCCAAAGCCGAGTCTGCAAAGGCCGCCTCAGAAAGACTTCAACCTCTTATTAACGTGGTGCCACATGCCTGTTCGCTCAACACTACCAATGCCCGCGATATTCTCTCCAAATACGACATCATCCTGGACTGCACAGATAATCTTCCCACTCGCTACCTCCTTTCAGATACCGCCGTTCTGGTGGGGAAACCACTAGTCTCTGGGGCGGCACTAAAATTCGACGGTCAACTTTGTGTCTATAACCTGGGTAATACCGGACCATGCTATCGCTGTATATTCCCCAAGCCTCCCAAACGAGAGGGTGAAGGTACTTGCGAGGAAGTGGGAGTTCTCGGCGTTGTAACGGGTGTCATAGGTACGCTTCAGGCGATGGAGGCAATCAAAATCATCACTGGCTTGCGAGGTGAGCGAGGCGTTCTGTTCATCTGAAATATGTAACTCTGCCTTACTCTCGGCTCTGCATAGACGAACAACCAAGTCTACTCATTTTCTCGGCCCTCTCTTCCCCTTCATTCCGTACCATGAAACTTCGTAGTCGCAGGCCAAATTGCCCAGGCTGCGGGAGCGACCCATCCACTCACGATCGCTTCGTTCGCGAACAGGACTACGTTTCCTTCTGCGGAGGTGAAGCTCCCAACTTGGAAGAGACTGGAAAGGTGGACATTGGCGGGAGGATAAAGCCAAACGTAGGACATCTGGACACCTTCGAATATCCGACGCTGACTTGGGGCTTTCTCCAGGCATTCGCGGAGTCATTGAGGGGAACAAGCCCGACCATAATTGACGTTCGCTCTCCAACAGAGTTTTCCATATGCCACCTACCAGGATCGACAAGTGGGTTCCATCCCGTCCCCTCGAATTTTTGTCGGTCTAACTTCCCGAGCAGACGTGCCATTACCGGTTCTCGAACGAGAGCCAACAAAGCATATCCCTCAAAGTGGAGACACCTTCGTCGTCTGTCGGCTCGGCAATGACTCCCAAACAGCGGCTAGCATTCTTAGATCCGTCTCGAGCGACCCCGCTAGGGTGTTTGATTTGATTGGAGGGCTTCGGGCATGGAGCAAAGAGGTCGATCCTTCGTTTCCAATTTACTAGATCTCTGTATGTATTATTAGTCTTCAGGCCACGACACTTTCCCGGATGCCCATCTATCCGACCATATGACTCTCTTATGGTACAATTTCCTCATTTCCTTGAACTCCTTAACAAACTGATCCACGTCTGTTCCACTGCCTGCCGGTGCTGCTGAATCCGATCCCGCTGGAGTTGAGGTCCCGGTGCCTTGAGAGTGGACAAAAGAGGAAGCGAGATTCTCTGAGAGCTCATCTTGTGCGGTAGTAGCATGACGCAGTCGCATGAGGAGGAATGAAGGTGTTAACCGCTTAGGAGAGAATAGGCGAGTTAGTGGTTGCTATCGAGTAGTGCTCCGGAAGACTTACCGAGTATGCATCCTTTTGTTCTTTATCAACTTCCTTCCAGCGAGCCTGGAGAGCTTTCGCGTCATCAAATGCGGCTTGGGTTTCCGCTCTGAGGCGATAGAGCTCCTCCTGCAGGGCAAGATTTCGTTCTGCCGCAGCCCGATTATGAGTGGTTAAGTACGAGGTTCCAGCGCCGCGCTGATATTCTTGGTAGATGTCACCCACGCGCTAACGCTTCATTGGCCGTACCCAGTTCCGCCTGAGATTTGAGTAGCACTTTCACCTTGTCGAGTGAAAAGAATGTGGCTTGGAAATAGGTAGGATCGGCTAACAAATCTTCTAAGTCTTCGCGTCTGAATTCTCCTTGTTACTACTTTGGCTCGAAGAAATAGTTTAATATGACATACGACAACTTTGATAGCTCTGGGAATTCTTGCAGCAGCTGAGTGGCCATTCTGCCTACGGACGGTGGGCGGGAATGGATCCGAATCGG
The DNA here is from genome assembly GCA_019633595.1 of Tulasnella sp. UAMH 9824. NCBI lineage: Eukaryota > Fungi > Basidiomycota > Agaricomycetes > Cantharellales > Tulasnellaceae > Tulasnella > Tulasnella sp. UAMH 9824. Next base: position 45,219 of record WSUI01000035.1, read on the forward strand.
TGCGAAAGACAAACCACGGCGACTTTCTCAGGTTCAACAGGAAATATTTCGAAACAGACCAGCAACGGAACCACGCGTTCGCAGAGTATAAGACGGAAAGAAGAGGCATTGTATTGCTTTTTTGAGAACGGAGGATAGCAAACAAACGCGTATTAGGATAATGAATAACTCCGGTCCCAACTCTACTGCTTAGCCATGTCCTTAGCCAATTGCTCGGCCTTGGACTTGACATCCTCAATAGTACCAGCCATGTAGAAAGCAGACTCAGGAAGAGCATCGTGGTGGCCAGCGAGGATCTCCTTGAATGAGCGAATGGTGTCCTTCAATGGGACGAGCTTGCCCTCGTAACCAGTGAAGACTTGAGCGACCTGGAAGGGTTGGGACATGAAACGCTGTAAAGGAGACTCGTAAGACTTTGGGTGAACAGTAATGAAAGACGCAGCCACATACCTGGATCTTACGAGCGCGCTCGACAGTCAACTTGTCCTCTTCAGACAACTCGTCCATACCAAGAATGGCAATGATATCCTGGAGAGACTTGTAGTCCTGAAGGATCTTCTGGACAGCGGTGGCAACCTCGTAGTGCTCCTTGCCGACCTAGACACGACACGCTTATGAGACAGCGGACAGGCTGATAAAACTTGTGCCACTTACGATACGGGGGTCCAACATACGAGACTTAGAGTCGAGAGGGTCGACAGCCGGGTAGATACCCAACTCAGCAATACCACGAGACAAGACAGTGGTGGCGTCCAAGTGGGCGAAGGTGGTAGCGGGAGCAGGGTCAGTCAAGTCGTCAGCAGGCACGTAGACAGCCTGGACGGAAGTGATGGATCCCTTCTTGGTGGTGGTAATTCTCTCCTGCCTGAAATCAAAGACTGGTGAGTCTTGGATCGGCGTCGTGCAGGATGGGACCACACTTACATGGAACCCATATCAGTGGACAAAGTGGGTTGGTAACCGACAGCGGAAGGAATACGACCAAGCAAGGCAGACACCTCAGAACCGGCCTGGGTGAATCGGAAAATGTTGTCGATGAAGAGCAACACATCCTGACCCTCCTCATCACGGAAGTATTCAGCGATGGTCAAGCCGGTAAGGGCGACACGGGCACGGGCACCAGGGGGCTCGTTCATCTGACCGAAGACGAGAGCGACCTTGGAGTCACCCTCGAGGTTGATGACACCGGTCTCGATCATTTCGTGGTACAGATCGTTACCCTCACGAGTACGTTCACCGACACCTAGCGAAGACAAAGAACTGAGTTTGGGTTTCATCACGCATGGGTCCGTCTACAACACGTACCGCAGAAGATAGAGAAACCACCGTGAGCCTTGGCGACGTTGTTAATCAACTCCTGGATAAGCACAGTCTTGCCGACACCAGCACCTCCGAAGAGACCGATCTTGCCACCACGAGCGTAGGGAGCCAGAAGGTCGACGACCTTGATACCGGTCTCGAGAACTTCGGCGGTGGTCGATTGCTCAACGAAGGCCGGGGGATCGGCGTGAATGGGGAGCTTCTTGTCTCCCTTGATGGGACCACGCTCGTCAATGGGCTCGCCAATGACGTTCATGATACGGCCGAGGGTGCCCTTGCCGACGGGGACCATGATGGGGGCACCAGTGTCGATGACCTTTTGACCACGGACGAGACCCTCGGTACCGTCCATAGCAATGGTACGGCACGAGTTCTCACCAAGGTGGGAAGCAACTTCAAGGACGAGACGACCACCGTGGAAGTCGACGACCTCGAGCGCATTGAGAATCGGGGGGAGGTTTTCGCTGTCAAACTGAACATCGACGACGGCACCGATGACAGTCTTAACAGTGCCGGTCATGCCCTGGGCTTCGGTCGCATAGGTGCGGGCTGTTAAACGGAGCGGGTGGGAACGTTGCAATTCGAACCAGCAAAACGGCAAATTTTGGAAAGTACCGAAAAATCAACACCAATGCTCAGAATTTGCACCCAAAAGCAGGCTAGGACGGATGAGAAGACATACCAACGGGAGTAGATGCCTTGGGAGCGACTTTTGGTGCAACGGGTGCAGATGTGGCCGTGGGCAGGACGGTCCTGCTGGCGAGGGTAGCGGTGGAGAAGAGGGCGTTGCGGGAGATCGCTGCCCGGCGAGAGACGCGAGAGACACCGCGGGAGAGCATCGCGGAAGGAGGGAGAGTAGTGATGAGGGAGGGAGAGTAGGGAGACTGTTGGAGGAAGAGGTGAGAGGAAAAGGCGTTGATATTTGATTTCCATTTCGCTCTCGCTCCCGCGGTTCCTCCCGACAACGGCCGACGACACGAATCAAGGACAAACAAGACGTAATCTTATTCCCTCCCAGCGCGTAACGAGTACAGCAGAGCCACGACATAAATGAAAAATAATGTCAAACCAGCTCTACATAACGGCAGCCCTTTCGAGGGCGGTACCCGCGAATATGGCCGAAGCCCCGACGCTTGATGAAGCCGCTCTCAAAAAGTTTCTGGCTGGGAACGATGGGAACCTGGCCGACGAACTGGTCGAATCGGAGAGCCTGGTCCATTCGGACCTTTCTCGTGAGCTGTTCCTCCAAGAAGCCTCCTGCTTCAATGAATTCATGCAAAGATGAGCGTCGGCAAACCTTTGCACCATCTAGTGCTGAGCCCCCAACTGTTGGTTTCATCCCGGGAGGACAGAGCATACGACGTTCACAGGATTGTTGAGCAGCGCTTATAACAACTTAAACTTTTGGTTCGAGTAAATTTCACCCTGTCGGTGCGTGTATGATCGAACACCCTAGACAGACCGGTGGCAAACTCGGGTTCTTGGAGTGACATTCACACTCGGCACTAGGAAGGAGACTAGGCCAAAAGCCAGACGGTGACCATAAGTTGTAGGTCTTCCCCTTCGAGGTGTATTGTCTGGACATCGGACCAAGCACGAAAAGATGACGGTACGGCTTGGGGCGGAATGCTCGTTGGCGAGTCCATTCTTCGAAGCGCGGAAACCTGACCCTGCGAGACACTGCAGGACCATATGCTACGAAAGTTCAACCACCCGGTGCCAATAGTTGGGATACCACTTATTCCAGAGAGAGGGTTTGTTCCCTTGGAAGAAGCTGTTGAGTTGGTGAAGCCCGCTGTGATCGTGGAGCTACAGTCGAATAAACAAGGGCCTGGCTAACGCGTGCATCAACCTCTACACTCCAGGACCTTATCGCAGGGAGGAAAAGCATAGCGAAGGGAAGTTATATACTGAGATGTATGGCCTAGGACAGTGCAAATTGGGAATGTGCTGTAAAGGAAGCGCAGAGTATAGACTGAACGCTAAGTCCACTGACTGCAATAAGCGAGGATCAGTGAGCAAATCCCAATCTTCAAGCGTGGAAAATCTTGAATTAGCTGGAATTTGGGAGGGTGCTAAGCGTGCAATACCCCGAAAGCGTTGACATGATCAAAGTCTCAAGGGCGGCGGGGAAACTCTGAGACGGGTAGGAACCGCATAATGTCGTCCAGACCCGAAAGCTTCAACGAATTTCGGAGAAGTTCAAGCCAAGCGAAGAAGGGGGTCCATGTTGCTTTGGCTCAAACTCTCCGGTAACATCTAGATCCCCCTATCATTCGGTCTAGGACGCTTCGCTCCGTATTCTTGTACCAGAAATGAAGAAAAGGCACAGCCGAACACGCAGTTCTGTGATTAGCAAATTTCAGGGATGATCAGACTTGTGTTTTATGGGCCGGATTCCTCTTGAGTATTTAGTCATGTGGTGGTGCAGCGATAGTAGACTCGCGGAAACCGAACGTGATCACTTCGTGGGACCGTGTCCTTCCTGCTTCCAAGTCCACCGCAAGCTAGTATGAGCAACGATATCACAGCCGAATCAGAAGAGCCTCAATCAAAGGAATGGACGCTGCTTCCGCAAAATGAATACAGGTTTGAGCTCGACCCGGGTAATGTGCTCGCAATTCAGGTGCAATGAGCGACCCCCATGAACCAACGAAGAAGCTGACAGAAGAACCTTTGCTCAATTTAGTTGGTTGCGGGCCGTGCCGAAGTATTCGGCGCTGAACTCGCCATTGGTCGTACATATCTATTTGCGAATGAATGCAAGGCTGCTATCTTCACTTGGCACGGGTGCACAATCGAGATGAGTGCCACGAGCGAAGCGAGGTTGAGAGCTCTACAAGACCAGGCTGACAATCTGTGCCCCACGCTACGTTAAAGGGCAACCGTCTACTGAATACGTTTCGGATGAGACCCCGATGATATCGTACTCAAACCTACATGTCGTGTTCGAACAAATGCGTGTCCGTGCTAAGAACTACGCTGGAGATCCCTCCACCGCTCCCGAGCCACCCAGAGTTCTCATCATCGGCCCCGAAGACTCCGGGAAAACAACAGCGGCAAAGATTCTGACCAACTACTCCGTAAGAGTTCCTCGAGTATGCACTCCAGTGCTTGTGAACGTCGATCCCAGCGAGGTGAGTCGGCTTGAAGAAATGCGAACTTCCCCAGTTCAACTCTGACATCCATCAAGGGAGGTTGGACGATGCCTGGCACCGTTTCGGCATGCGTCGTATCATCACCTTTACCAACTCAAACCCCGGCCAACCCGTTCGGTGTCACTTCAACAACTGCACCAACTGCGCTTTCGTCCGCCGCGCTCTTACCCATCGTCTATTGGTATGGGCACCCAGACCCGAAGAAAAACCAACCCATGATGGAGAAAAGTATGCGGAATATTGCGAAGGCTGTGAAGGAACGGATGAGTTTTGATGCGATCAGTCGGTGATTCCATCCTATATCCCTCACTCCATCGGCTAAAGCGCACGCCCTTTCTAGCATATAATTCTGGTTTATTCATCGATACCCCTGCCACGTTTTCGACTTCAGTCAGGGTTGGAAATGAGATGCGTTACCCCTTTATCGAGAAATGCGTCGAGGAATTCGATGGTTGGTGACAAACAGCGCACCAGTCAGCTCTTGACTTACACAGCTCATCTTTAGTGAACATGATAATCGTAATCGGGCATGAAAAGCTAAACGTGGATATGCAACGCATGTTTGCGTCCTCCACAACCGGGCGGCGGATCACCGTTGTCAAAGTGGCCAAGTCTGGAGGGGTAGGTGGATATCTACATTAGGCCCACTAAAAACTCGTATTGACCTGGCAATACAGGCTGTTGACATAGACTACACGTACCGTGCACGGATAATGTCCCATCAGATCCGGAATTACTTCTATGGACCCGACTTCAAGATCCCCACTTGGGTAGACGTGACAAAACTCGGAGGAGAAGGCCAAACCGAGACAACGCTTTCACCTTACTCTGCTCCCGTCAAGTTTAACGACATGAAGATATGGAGAATTGGCGCAGGTAAGGAATGAACAGCTACCCTTTGACCTGGCCTAACCCCTTTCCCGACCGACATTTAGAGGCAATGGCACCATCTTCCGCATTGCCAATAGGAGGGTCCCGGATCATAACGGAGCTCGAACCCATTCCGGTAGACCCGAATAACGGGGGCTTGTTGAACGTCGTGTTGGCGTTGCTCCCACTTCCACCGTCCCAGCATGGTGCGGTCAAAGCTGAAGAAGATTTCTCGGACGAGGACCTTCTCACCACGGACGTCGCGGGGTTCCTTCTCGTGACAGCTGTGGACGCAGCCAAGAGTAGAATGACAATCCTCTCCCCGAACCCCGGCTCTTTAACGGGCCGCACAGCTCTAGTCGGCTCTTACGAGTGGCAGGATCAATAGTTCATGTGATGTAGAATACCGAGCCCGTAGAATAAATGGATAGATTAAGGGGATTCCGAAAACTCTAGGCTACAATGAGGAGATGCAAATGCTACGGTGTTGGGGGTTGCTGCGTCGAGGCGAGGGTTTCATTCGACCCTCCAGTGAATCCTAACTGCTCGCGCAGCTGATCTAGTTCGTGGTCGTCTTGACGAATTTTCTCTCCCTTGATAACCTTGTTCACCTCCTGAACACCAATAAGAAGGTCAGAAATATGTAGAAAACAGAATTGTAGAACAATCACAAACCTCAGAATCTAAAGTTTCGTACTCTACCAGAGCATCGGCGAGCTGAAACGGCCTGGGTCAGCAACGAACGACTCCAACTGGTTAAGGAATTCTACCTTGTGGAGCTCGTCTTTCTTCTCGGTCAATAGAGTCTTTGCCCGGTCGAATCCGTCTACCAACAATCTGGTGGAGTCGGGAACGTGGGTAAGCTCGCCATTTCGCGCAAGGGGGTCGCGAGACTGACCGTTTGATTTCAGCGTCAATTTCACCCCTCTTTGCAGGGCTTGTATCGTCGCCAAAATGAACTGGACCAAGTGCTTCCGAGTAGCCATAGTACTATATAGGCGGAACGTGAATGGCTATCACTTATATCGCGTTTCGGGATTGCTTACCCTGATCATTCCCGTTGCCACCTGTGTAGCGTTTTTGAGATCGCTAGAGCATCCACTGGTCACCAGGTTTTTACCATAGACTGAAAAGAAATGTTTGAGAAGCGGATAGTCCGAGCACAAACGACGAACTCACTGATTTCTTCTGCTGCACGCCCGCCCATGGATACGTCAATTCGAGCGACATAGTCGGTGTACGATGAAGAGACGCGGTCATCCGTGGGCAAGAACTGGGTCTGGAGGATATACTTCTTAGCATCTTAGCGCATGTTGGTTGTCCGTGATACTTACAACGCCGAGTGTATAACCTCGCGGCATACAAGTGACCTTGTGCAACGGGATGGCACCCTCGGTATAGAGAGCAACCAATGCATGTCCTGCCTCGTGGTATGCTGTCATACGTTTCTCCTTCTCAGAGATGACGGCGGACCGCCGCTCAGCTCCCATAAGAATCTTATCCTTTGCCCATTCGAAGTGTTTCATTCCGACGCCTTTCGCACCCTCGCGAGAAGCTTGGATTGCGGCCTATGGGGCGGATGAGTTAGGATCTTAATGGCGGGTTCAGTCCGCATACCTGGTTGACGAGATTTTGAAGATCTGCACCGGAGAAGCCCGTAGTGCCTCGTGCAAGAATCACGGGATCGACAGCTGTGAAACATCAAGGCTCAGCGGGGATAGGGCTCATGGAAGGATGAAGCGACGCACCGACGTCGGAAAGCACGTCTCTCATGTGGTGAGCCAAGATTTGAGCACGACCTTTCACATCCGGAAGAGGAACGACAACCTTCTTGTCGAAACGACCCGGTCGAACAAGAGCTCTGTTGGAAGTTAGTAACCCAATATCGCAAGAAATTAACGTATTGAGCTTACTGGTCAAGTGATTCGGGGAAGTTTGTTGCGCCGATGACAATGACACCCTCTAAGAGACAGCGGGATGAGCGAGCGCAAGAATAGAAAGCGGAGATTCAACGTACCGGACTCCTTGAATCCATCAAGCTCGACGAGAAGCTGGTTAAGCGTCTATGATGCGAAGATAGATGAGAACGAGCTAAACGGGGAGTGGCAATCACGTCAGACGAACTAACCTGCTTCATATAATGCTGGTCTTTTGCACTACGCTTGCTCCCAATAGCATCCAATTCGTCGATGAAAATGATTGCGGGTTGTTTCTTCCTGGCAGCTGCAAACAGTTCACGCACACGCTTCGCTCCAGTACCGACAAAGATTTCGTCGAATTCGGATCTGGAACGAGTATGAGCTAGTGACACGAAGATTGGTCTGGTACCCATTATCTTACCCTGAGGCAAACAAGAAAGGAACACCAGCTTCGCCGGCAACGGCTTTCGCTAACATTGTTTTTCCAGTTCCAGGCGGGCCAGTGAGAACTGCATTGTTTTCCGTGAGCTCCTGTCGTCTAAATGTCATCATACGGCTGGTAGACTTACGAACACCCTTGGGCAGTCTTCCACCCAGCGTTGAGAAGCGTGTTGGATCCCTCAAGAACTCAACAATTTCTTCAAGATCCTGGTAGTATCAGGTAAGCGATGCTGAATACCACGGGGTAAGGATGTAAATAAGGTTCTTACCTCCTTGGCCTCGTCAACACCGTGAACGTCGCTGAATTTGACCGTCTTTCCCGTAGCAGGTTCCCATTCCTTCTGACCAGGACCAGCCTTCAAAAGACCCGAGTTCTCCAGCATAAGAGACAGGAAGGTCAAGCCAACTACGCAATGACGAGACGTCAGTTACCAAATTCTTAACACGTGAAATGATACCGAACTCACTGAAGCCGAAAAGAAGTGTCAATCCCGTAAACCGAACAATTCGCCAGACCATAAATCCACGTGCTGCTCGCAAGAAAAAGGAGAGAAATATATCAGTAACCCTTCAGTCCAACAAAAAACGAATTACAAACATTCTTCCAAAACGACACGAAGAGGAGCCTGCACGCCGTCCGCGACTACAGTTTGACCGGAAGCAGCAGTGGCAGCATTTGAAAATGGCCAGCGGGCAGGTTTTGGCGCCGGTAAAGCGAGAACCTTGTCGGCGATGACCTGGGAAGGCGATGGCTGGACGGCAGGCTCAGCGTTTACTTCGGGTGCAGGAGGAGGATGCGCCGCGATGATCGCTTCACGCCTTCGAACGGCTGAAGGGATCGATTCAGTCTGACCGGAGGCAATAAGAGACTTGAGGTAGAGCTCGAATGCAGATTCTGAGTGTAGCAGTGGTGATGAAGGGTCCTACGGATTTCGGCCGTCAACGACGTCACCTCTGTTGCAAGCAGAGATGGAGACTCACAAATTCGCACATCCGTTCCCACTGGCTGATGACCTTGTTATACCCATCCATATGTCCCGTTTCGTACAGAGCGTTCCACAGCGCTAGCTGCTTCTCGACGGCGTGCGGGTTCGAAGAGGCGTCAACCTCCAAGAGACGAATCCGGGCGAGCATCTGAGACGTCGGCGCTGCACTCGATCCTCGGTTGAATATGGAGATGCTTCGACGGGAGCCATTGTTGAACGATGCGAGAAGCGGGTTCCGAGCGTGCGCGGTGGCTGAGTACGAGCGGGTGCAAGTGCTGAGTAACTTGCTTGAGAGCCGCTGGGAGCGGGGTGGCGACAGGAACGGGTAGATCAGGCGTTGAGCGGTCAGAGTCTTGGAGGACGTGCTTGAGGAGAGGGAAAGGCCGGGTTGGTGTAACGAGCGGTATGCCGCCAGTGGGGAAGCTCCCGTTAGGATTTCCGCACTGGCGGTGACATGCCGAGAAATCGGAGCCTTCGGGTTCGCTCAAGTTAGCCTATCATTTGGGTCTAGTGATACGACAACCTTACAGCATTCGACGAGACATGTGTTGAGATTGCCGGGGTGGATGGCTTCTTGAACGGATTGAGCAATGCGAATACGGACTGGGCGGATGAAATGGGACTCGAACTAGCCACAGCCTAGAGATGAAAAGGTTTAGCTCAGGCGAACTGAATAGAGCAACGTGGGCCTACCAGAGCAGCTCCGGGCCACGCTACGGCCTGCATTGGTTGCGGTGGTCTTGGTCCAGGAGGATTTGGTTGTGAATGTTTTCGGCGAGACCGGGACGCGTTGACATTCGACTCGCTTACATAATCCCGAAGGACAATGACGCCTACCCGCTGACGAACTTCGGCTTGGCTATGGGACACGCAGACACACCCAAAGTTTTCAATGGAAGTCCGAGCACCACAGATGTATTTATTCGCGAAGCCTAACTAACTAACTACGCAAAAAAGAGACTAACTACTGAGCAGTGCTACAACGGAGATGGGATTTCTTTTCGGCCAATTTGAATCCTACACAACGCTTGCCGAACCGATGATGGGTGGAGGAACTGAAGAAGAAAAAGAAAACAAAGATAATAATCAATCGGAAGAGGTGGGAGAAAAAAGGAAGTGAAGGGAATAGAAAAAGAAAGGATATCCAATCCCCTCTGGAATAGTAAAGTAAAGAGCCATCCAAGCCAAGTGTCCATACATTTCGTCGCGCAAGAAGTTTCGTGAGATCAAGAGAGCGAAGTCGGCCAATGGGTGGCGACAAAGGGCCATAAGTCATACCGAGGGTCGTGAATTTTTGGGTTGGTGGAGAATTACCACCATTGGCCTCGCTTCTGTGATCGTGTCTCATAGATGGTCACAGTGTCGGGTTCCATGTAGACGGGAGTAGGAATTTCGACATAGATCTCGGTGGTCTTGCCAGAGCCAGCGGCAGTTGGGGTGCCAACATAGGTCTCTGGGGTGGGCCGAGCTGCAACACGGGTAGGAGCCGGAGCTGGGGACTGCGTTGCGCCAACAGGAGGAACGGGAACTTCCTGGAACTGGAGGGGAGAACAAGTGCACCGGTCAGCGTGATCTGATTTGAAGAAAGCGGAAAGAAGAACCTGAGGAGCTCAGGGAGGGAGGGGAGACGGCACGAACATTGATGGACGAATGTATAGGCAGGTTGGTTGGAGGTTTACAGAGAAGGATGAGTCCTTGAAAGTCGTAACTAGAATCGTAGAGGGGTGTATGTGTTGTCCGAAAGTTCGTAGTCCAGTGCCGATGAGATCCGTTCCAAATTGCCGTGCGTCCCCTCCCTCATTTAATGGTTGCGAGGAGGAGTCGGGTTATTCACCTTGGGAGGGGGTACTGCTCTCCTGGTCTCTCCGTAGTAGTGGCGAGGTGGTTGCTCATGTTCATAGACAACTTCTTCGATGGGCTCGGCGTGGATTTTCCTGGCAAACAACGCGTCAGACATGTGACGTATTGAAGTAAACGGATGCAAAACTTACTGGAGTTGGTCGATGATCCAGCTTTCACGCTTGGTGGCATCGGATTCACGCTTGCCAACAGATTCTTCGCGCTGACCGACCTCCTTCTCGCGATCAGACATCTTCAACTCACGCTGAAGGATGCTCTCAATGCGGTCTTGCAACCAGGCGGGGTTGCTGGGCTCGACCTCCTTGATGACCTCAATCTCCTTGATGACGGTGTGAGTGGCAGCGGGAGGAGCGGGAGGGGTGGCACGCTGGACGACGGAGATGGCAGGAGCTGCTTCGACGATTTCCTCAACAATGGATTCGCCGCAAATAGGGCAGCCAATTCCCCAGCCGCCGGGACGTCCGGCGAGAAGCTCGGCCTCGCGCCTGGCGACTTCGGCTTCACGGAGAGCGACTTCAGTCTCGCGGGCAACAAGGTCGTGGCTCCGCTTGGGAGTGAGGTAGCCCCAGAAAGAGTGGCTGACACCAGCGTCTTGCTCGCTGGTGTTGATCTCCGGAACGTTGCTATTACGGTTCGGAGTGGGGATAACGCCACCTCCACTGCGAGAGGGAAGGGAAAGCATGACTGCCAAGACGGCGAGGATCAGGGAAAGGACTAGAAGAAGGGTAGTGGAGGAGATAGTGCGATGGCGAGTGGAAGAAGAGCTGGTTCGTCGTTCACGGGTCGTGCCGCGGTCATCATCACGATCGCGGTCGCGGTGAGAGCTGGATGGGTGGGCCTAGAGGCAAATTTCAAAACGAACCAAGAGACAATTAGCTTCCGATCGACGAGATTGCAATTCTCGAAATGAGAATGTAAGAAACGGATAACGCACCATTCGGGGAGTTCGGACTGCGGAAGGGGTGGTCGTAGAGGAAGAGGAAGTGTCGTCGTTAATAAGAGGTCCGGCGGATGGCCTACGGGAAGGATACGCTTCGGTTTTCAGATATTGTGAAATCGTGGGCGACTAGTAAGTATACAAGGAGGACAGCTTGGCTGGTGGGAGGAGGAGGAGAGGGAAGGCGAGGAGGAAGAGGATGTGGATGGAAGGGAAGTTGGGAGAGGGAGGGGATGCAAAACTCACCTTTTTATGGAGTGTTGGGAGACAAGGAACACCTCTGAACCGTTGTTCAATGTTCAAATCGTGGGAACGTGCCCAAACAACCCACAATGAACCACGAGGCTCCCCTCAGGGTCCAATTTGTGTCCTTGTCGGTTCTGCCGCCCTCCCCGACCAATGCACAACGCACAACACGAGGACCAAGCATGCCTCCGTCCATGACACGAGTTTATCGCTTATCTCGTACAACAATCGCCCCCGTCAACGCACTTGACCAGTCCTGCAGGGGCCGTTTGGAACACCAGGGAAATTCTCCTGGAGATCTCGAGTCCCACATACACCTCAAACGCTCCGGAAAGCGGGTTGGAAACTGCCTGGTGCTCTCAGAAAGCGTGTCTCGGTCGCCTAGCAGCAGATAGCGAGGCCAGTACTGCAGAAACGAGGCAGTCGGCGCTCTAAATGCATTTTTAAGAACCAACTTTCGATCGCACCATGGCGCGACAGGTCATACTTATTTGTACTACCGTAGCTAATTGATATCGTGCACAGCGTATTTTTCACGTTTCCGGTGGCGAGCCGGAGCCGGCCACGGGTAAAAATGCCGTAGTAAATACCCAATGGCTTGGCGGAAAAATTGCGGAACTAGAGTTAAACTAAGGGCGAGCCTCAATGACATCCCCCTTAACTCAGTGGTAGAGTATTGTACTTATGGGAAGCTTTAGCTGCGCTTCAGACATGAAATGCAGTGGTCGCCAGTTCGACCCTGGCAGGGGGAAACTTTTAGCCTGCGCGCCAAAGACCTTGGTTGTTCTTCGTTGTTACATTTTGTCAAACAACGACCGTCTATCTCTCTTTAGTCAGGTCGATCTCAGGAAAGAGATCTCGATGATCTGGCAAAAATCGGCTCGAGCAGGTGTGCCTGGTCTGTGGCGGAAAGACTTGTCAGGGAACGACGGCGGAAGCCTTGTGTGACCAAATCAACAATTTTCCTCCACTCATCACCGTTTCCGGGATCGCAGAACCACCGTGCAACTGTTTGCGAACCAGCGGGACTTGCAAGAGAAATACCGGGGCCTCCATCACGACGGTATTTGAACGCATCGGTGAGTTGCTTTTAGTTGGGTGGGATGGGTGTGCTGTTGCTTAGGTGCCGCTGACGCTTTGACCACCCGCACGGACCTCCTCTCGATCGCGCCGCGGCGTCATGTACGATTTAGGCGCCCTTAAAAGTTCAACGAACGGGAACGAATAGGACTGTTGGCGATCAATCAATTTGCTATTGGAGTCTGGATAAAGAAAATGTCGGCGAGCACGGGAAACGATGTTGGACGGAGTCAACCCGCTGCATCGCTTCACCACGGGCTCGCTTTACCGCAGTTTCCATCGAACGCTAGCTCCAACGTGTTAGGAAATGTGCAAGGTGCTCACAACGAGGCCCAAGCAGCGGCTCCCGCTGGCGACGGCGAAGATGAGGACGACGTTGACGGACAACAAATGCACAGTCCGTTAATAGAGCCCTCCGGCAACGCAGCGGCAGTCACGTCTTCAGCACCGCCTGGTCAAGGATCCTCGCCTGATAGGTCTCCTTCAAACTCCACATTGGACAATAGCGTTGTTCCCGATCCTGCGACCGAGGCGATAACTGCCGCTTCCTTGATCGTCGCCGCCGCCCAGCACCTTCCACCGGAAGGCCTGAACAGCCTAAACGCGGTCTTCCAGATCGCACGTCAACAAGCGTCTCAAACGATCAATGGAGCCCCGCCTCAACCTCCCTTCTCGCTTCCGAACATTGCCAATCCTTCGGCAGCCGATCCGGCCAGCGCTCTCGCGACGATGTTGAACGCGGCATCATTTCTAGCCCTACCCCAGGTAACAAACCACGGACATGAGGAAGCGACGCCAGGGGCTGGACCATCTACAGGAACGGTCCAGGCGATGAGCCCTTCATCACCTTCATCAAGCACTGTTCCACCTGCGATCGCAAGCGAAATTACCGCCATCCTTGATCACCTCTCAGCCCACCTTGAGAACGTCAACCGTCCGTCGACGTCCGGTCCCGCCCCGGTACCTCCATCATCACCCCAACAAAATCTCCCAGCGAATCGCGCCCCAACGTTGGAAGAACTGCTTGCTGCAGTGCCTCAAGTGCCGCAACCAGTTTTAGGACGGAAAAAGCGTTCGACCGAGAGCGACGTACCCGTGGTGCATGTCTGTGGCATTGACGGCTGTACCAAGGAGTTCAGCAGAAAAAGCGACTTGATGAGACATAAGAGAATACATACCGGCGAACGGCCCTTCCCGTGCCATATATGTGGCAAGTCGTTCATTCAGGTAAGAATGCTGGACTCCCTTCACACTTCGGTTGCTAAATCACGTTTTTCTACCAGCAATCCGCCTTAACCGTCCATCTTCGAACGCACTCTGGAGAGAAGCCTCATTTCTGCACCATAGCAGGATGCGACAAATCGTTCAGCGATTCTTCGAGTCTTGCGCGACACCGCAAGACCCACGAAGGAGACCGCCCATTCACTTGCCAATGGTCCGGCGAGATTCCTGGACAACCTGGTATATCGACATGCGGAAAAAGCTTCTCTCGACGAACGACCTTGACGAGGCACATGAAGGTTCACGACCCCAATTGGACCGGGGGAAGCGGTGGTGGCGGCGGCGACGAAGATAGCGAAAGTGAAGGATCACCCAACACATCTCAAGCCCAGGCTAAGAAAGCAAAACGAACTTTTGCTCCGTACCCAAGACCTCAACCGCAGTCTCAACCGATTCCGCCACAATCACCTATTCTTCCTCCCCCACCATCGGGTCCAATGATACCTCCGCACTTCATGCCACACCCTCCGATGCCGGGAGCGCCCCCTTTCCCTCACATGCCATACCATCACGGCATGGCTCATTCACCTCCATTACCGCCCCCACATCATCCTCACCATCCTCACCATCCTCATCCATATGCACCTCAGCAGCCTTACCTTGGGATGCCGCCTCCTATGGGGACGCCTTCGTTGGAGGATCAAGTGGCAAACACGTCAGCGGCTATTGCAGCTGCCATAGCTCAGGCAGCAGCAGAAAGTTGGCAAGCCGATGGTGGAGGGGAGGAGGATGAGGATGGAGAGGGAGATGAACCTGAAACCGTCCAGGAAGATAATACGATGCAGTCGAACGACCCAGATTCGCAAGCGGAGCAAGCAATTACCGGGAGCTCGGCATGATAAGCATAGTGTTAAACTTGTATCTTAGCAGTTCTTGTGCCCAACATTGCTATATTAACGTGTTCGCGTGGTTTCGAGTAAACAATATTAATTCAGGACCTACGTATAAGACATATCAAAATACTCAAGTCAATGCATAGAAGCGTCGGTCATGGAGCTTCTCGGCGATTGGTCTCCTGGTAGGTTCTTCAGCCGGTTGTAAAATAGGCCAATATCTTCCAAGCCGTCTCTCAATTGTCTGGTCAGCCTTATCTCGGCTTTCTTAACGGCTTCTTCGTTCTTGTTCTCCACATCTTCCAAAATAGGTCTGAGAGCATTCCTCGTGCGTTCGAAAACCTCGTTCCGTAGCTCTTCGGCCGGAAGCGGAGGCCTTTGAACCTGGGCTAGCCTCCTCGCAAGTTGCTCGATAATGCCGTTTCGGCGAGCACGGTCTTGCTCAAGCTGTTGAATGCGACGGAGTCTGATCAGAAGGGATGATAGGCCGCCAAAAGGCGAGGCTACCCACCTGTCCCAAGCGCTCACGCAGCTCTACATTTTGATCTCGTAGGCTCTTCAATGACATCCCCGTGGTTTTCTCTGTAGCGTCTGCAACTATAGTTGCCACAAATGCTACCTCCTCGCTAAGCTGATCAACTCGTTGTACAAGTTGGTCGCCAGATAAAGCGGCCTGTTGAGGGGATGGCGGCGTCTGGTCTTGGTTCGTGGCTTCGGAAACCGTCGCTGCTTGGTCCTCAGCAAGGGAATCAATCTTAGCCACGAGTGTTACTCGTGCATCCTCTACTTCTGCGCGAGCATCCTCTAGTCCTTGATCTAGCAGTTCGATCCGGCGTTTGAGTTTGGTGATTTCCTTGAAAAGAGATCGGCCACCAGCCTGGCCGGCTGGGACCGATGACGATGACGAGGGTCCAGCAATACGTTGGGCGGTATCCATATTGACGTCCCCATCTGAATCATGTGCAACGTGCTGGTCGTTGAAAGCAGCAACATGGTTCCGGTGTTCTGTCAAGATTTTTGACGTTTCGCTGACCGCTGTGGTGACTTGATGGACCTCCTCTTGAACTTGCTTCAGCGACGCTAGGAGATTTTTTCGTTCCTCTGTAGCTATGATATCATGTTTTGTATCTCCTCGTTCGCTCGTTGGCGGTTGGAATTCGGGATCATCGTCCCCCGGACAGCCAGACGCCAATTTGAAGCACAATTCTTTCAGCTTGGCGACAGCTGCTTTGTCTGCGGCCACTTTCTTGTCGAGTTCTTCAATCAGACGCTTGGAGCCTTCGGAATTCTGTTCTCCTTTGACAGAATACCTGTCTTGAAGACCTTTCAGGTTACTGAGCTCTGTCTTGATATTCAGCTGTCTTGCCCGTGTCTCCACTGCTGCAACAAGCAACCTGTTAAAGCCAAGAACGCAAAAACAGTAAGTTAAATGATTGACATAGGGAGAACCGTATCTCACACACCAAATTTTCTTGAGCCACTCATCCTTGGTCATGCGGGCAGTCTCAGCACCAGATTTGGTTGCCACCTCTGGGATAACGTCGACCTCCATTGCAGACGATAAAACTTCCCTTTCTTTCCCCTTTCCCTTTCCTTGAGATGTTGATGGCATGTCTACATTTCGGGAAGTGTAGGGAGCTGAAGGGGATGGGTTTCCCCCAACAGGTTTCCAAGAATGCATTTGTGTTTGAGACGGCGAGATGCGAGAAGCAATCCGTCTTAGACCATCTTCATTGCTTAAAGGCTGGCTTGCGGTAGAGCTGGGAGCGAATGAAGTGTTAGCAGCGGAAGGGCCAGCAGGGGGCTTGAATGGATTGTCAGTCTTCCTTTGGCCAAGACCTGAGCGCTTGAACGCCGGGTCCAAATCCGTTTTAGGGGCGTTTGTAGGAGGAATAGATGGGGGCGGCTGATTGGAAGATCTTGGAGCCATGGGGGCGGAAGTGGCGGGTGTCGCGGATGTTGCGGTTGCGGATGTTGACGTTTTCTGTGAAAGGGACGAGCCCGTCTCTTTGTCCCCCTTTGGTGCCCCGCGAGAGGATGGACCACCCCGGTTATCACTCCCATTTGATCGTGGGGACTGACGTGGAGGGCTCAGCGGTCTTGAAGACGATGCAGGTATCCGACTCCTAGGTGGTGGTGGAGGTGATGGAGTCCGGTCCCGACTGATTGAACGGCCTCGTGGACGATCTCGTCTATCCCTGTAGTCGTCTCTTAAGCGATCATCTCTCCTATCTCTGTAATCGTCCCTTCGAGGGGAGCGCTCTCGAGACCGGGACCGAGACCTATCGCGGCCTGGGCGCCGACTCCCCCACCCTCTATCTGGGCTTCTTTGCATTTCAGGACTTGGCCGACCAGGTCTGATTGGAACGAAGCCGGGATCACGTCGAAGGGCTTCCTCGAATTCGGGATCTCCGGTGTGGATGAAACTGAAGCCAGAATGGAGACCGAATTAAAAAGAGCATGGGTGCGTTAGGTAATCATGTTACTTGAAAAGAGGTTACAGGACGTACAAGCAAGACTTTGAAGGACGGTCGCACCACGGCCCGTACTGAAGGACAAGGGAGGAATGAAGAAGGTTGCCATTTGAGTTCCATCAAAGCCTGTTGGTTGCGGAGGTAATCGGGCGTACCTTGCAAAGCCGCATCTTTCCTCTGCCCTTCATCTCAGTTGTTATACAGATACGAGGAGATATGCTGGTCTGGTATGGTACACTAGAAGTAAGGTCGTTTTATGCGAGGAAAACTCACCCTAACGGCGGTGCACGCCTTGTGTTGGACGCCTTCCCGCCCGGAGCAAACCACGGCATACAAAGGACAGCAGCATCCAAGCAGTTCACCACCAGCCACGGACGCCCGGCCCGCTCCTCACTCACAAAAAAGTCAAGCTGCGAGGCAACCCTCGCTTGCGTACCCCAACATCTGGCACTTTATCCAACGCTCACATTGACCGAACAAACTGAGGATCGGCTCAACACTTGGCTTCTAACACCTTTCGTTGTCATGTCGAAGAAGCGAGTGCATTCCGACTCGGAATCCGACGACGATGGATATGTTGAAGCTACGGGCTCGGGTCAAAACCGAGGACCCACACGGCGGGCACCGAAGCGCCAGGCGGCCGTGGGCGTCACCCAAGCTGTCCGCTCGGTCGCACGAAACGAAGCTCAATCCGAGTCCGACGACGAGCACGAAGGGTCCAAGGAACTCAGAGAGGATATATCAGGCGATGAATACGCATCAAAGAAAACGGGAACGTCTACAAAGATCAATACCAAGCGGCGGATCGATTCCGACGAGGATTCGGATGGCGAACGTTCCGCATCGCCTTCAGCGAATGACGAGCCGGTTACCAAGTCGGCCCAAAAATCAAAAGGTCGTATCCCCCAGTCAAACTCTGCGAAACCTCGAAAATCCTTGAAGGACGAGAGATCGACGACACGGTCGACCTCACAAGATGGTCCGCTCACAAAGAAGCCCGGTCTTCCCAAACGACCTTCTCAAGTCTCGTCAACACAGACGACTACACCGGCTCTTATCAAAAAGAATTCTTCTCGACCAACGGAAGCCAATTTGAGTAGCAGTAGAGACTTAGACTTAACCAACCCCGCTACCATGATGTCCCTCTTCAAGGTATGAAGCTGCAGAAAAAGCATATTATGCACGCTCTAACTCTCTGTATTAACCTAGTCGACCACTGCGACTTCGGTGATGTGAGTTAAAACTGGTTTGAATGACCTCTCAGATATTCATCAAATAATCCCTCAGCAAGGAGCAGCAACCTGAAGTTTACGAGAGTCTCCGGGCCGAGGCTCGGAAAACTCGGGAAGCGGAAGCTGTGCGTTTACCTCGATTAGGTTGGCCTTGATATTAATTACTTTGGCCTTACTCCAGAAAATTTCGTTCGACCTGATGGCGCCAAGCGAGAAGATTCGTGCGTTCGAGGTGAGGTGGAGATGCCATGGCAACTATTCACGCATCATACCCATCTATTTTGTTTTTTAACAGTCCTGCTTGGAAGGTATGGGAGTCTGGCCCCTCCCCCAGGTTCTGCTTCACCCCTTACTGGGTCCAGCGGGACACGCCCCCGCCCCCGCCCCCGCCCCCGGTCCAGCTAACGCATCTTAGTAGCTGGTTCATTCGTTCTATACATAATGTGTCAGCTTTACTTAGTCACTCAAATCTGGTCTCCCTTACTTTTCACCTTCTCGTCTTTTCCATCCGTTGCTGTGAACCCGGCTACCTCGATTGCCGGTCCAAGCTCATCTCCGGGTCGCATCCCGCGTGTGTTTCGTTCAACCGCCTCGTCACCCCTCACCATATATATGTGCGCCGGCTACATTCGGTCTCGAACTTCGTGACTTCACTTGTCTCTAACCTCTTATATGGCTTTCCTTCGATCAGAAAAACGGTATCTTCCAACACTACACTTTGGGGAAAAAGTTGCCCATTTTACGGTTCGAAGTCGCAAGGCGCCAGCAGTCTTACCTTCCGATTTCAACCACATCTTATTGAACAAGAAGATTCCTGCGACTCTCAAAACTGATGACCTCACTCAAGTGGGCGCTTCGGGGTCAGAAATTCGGGATGAAGAAGAACGAATGTCGTTCCGAAACTTCATTGAAACCCGGGTGCCAAGCCTAAGCAAACCGTACAAGCCATGTTGGTGGCTACCAACCGGACACGTTCAGACGGCGTATTGCGTAATGGCAAACTTCGATGCAGTCGACACCGTAGTGTATAAAAGGTTAGTGTACGAACCGAAACGGCGAAGGGGTGTTGCAATAGTGTTCATTGACATGTGGTTTTACCCTTCAGAACCCTGCTGCGTCTTCCGGATGGAGGTACAGTGTAAGGTTATTCCGTGAACTTCGACCTTGAGGACGTTCCCTGATGGTAAAGGGTCTCACTTCCTTTCAGCGGTTTGGACTTCACTCCCGTCACACCAACACGAGACCAAGACGAGACCGCACCGGTGATCGTCGTATTACACGGTTTATCTGGTGGTACGTTGGTTCCGAGGAGCTTTGGGGATAAGGTGGTTCTACGGTGACGCTTCGCAGGTAGTCAAGAATCCTACGTCCGATCGATTTTGGCAACTGCCTGCGCTCCGCAGAACGAAGGTGGACTAGGAGCCAGAGCCGTGGTTGTGAACTTTCGTGGATGCTGCGGCGTTCCCCTCACTAGCCCACAATTCTGTGAGTACCTTGCACTTCGAAACTTTATCCGATCGACGCTCACAGAAGTTTGGCTTACAGATAGTGCTGGACACACCGACGACATCAGATCTGCTCTCCTCTACATCTCCGCGAAATATCCAAAAGCTCCTCTTCTTGGCGTAGGTTTCTCACTAGGAGCAAACGTTTTGACAAGATACGTGGGCGAAGAAGGTGTCAATTCACGACTAAAGGCCGCGGCTGTGCTTGCATGCGTACGTAGTTGTGGTCGCCCCCATTCTCACTTTGCTGATGGACCTATCATCTGGTTAGCCATGGGACATCGTGGCAAACAGCAAACAGCTGGAAGGTCGAACCTTTAACCGCGAGGTCTACTCAAGGGCAATGGGAGGTAACTTGATCGCGCTTTTGAAATCCCACCTTCCCGCAATCGACAAAATGGACGGATCCCTCTTGAAGCAAGAAACTCCTAAGGCTTTGGCCTTGAAGAAACCATCTCTAAAAGAGGTCGACGAGCACATGGCAAGCCCATATATATCTATCTCTGTCTGCGTAGGAACCGTTCTCATAGTTTTGTTCGTCTTCAGGTCCGAGTGGCAGGAGGCTCAAGTCCGCCGTTTCCTTTCCCTACCGCCGACGCATATTACGCATGGGCGGGCTCTCATCTGAAAGTTCCCGGTATCCGGGTACCCTTCCTGGCGGTCAATAGTGTCGATGATCCTATCGTAGCGGAGATTCCTTATGAGGCCTGCTCCCAGAATCCTTGGGTGTGCCTCGTCACAACAGAACACGGAGGACACCTCGGCTGGTTCGAAGGAGACCTGATAGGTAGAGAAGGGACTCCTCCGCATCGCTGGATCAAGAAGCCTGTGTTAGAGTGGTTTGCCGCGGTGTTGGACATTGTTGACCAAATCGGGGCAGGCTCGGGGACTGATGTCGGCAATCCTAGAGAAGTAAAGGACGGTTTTGTCGTAGAGACTGATCACCCTTTCGTTGGGTACCGGGTGATCCAGTCAGGAATGGAGATTACAGCGGGAACGGCGAAGTTACTGAAGGGCTTATGACCTCCACGGCCCATCTTCCGAGGTCCCAGCCTGGTTCTGAACGGCTCCCACTCGATAGACGTATATAGATGCCTAATAATTTGAGGATTCATTTATCTAGTAATGCTGGTTAGATACGGCCCAGCATTATTGACTATTCATCGCTCAAAAAGCTTATTGGCTTGGTAATCGCAGCTATTCCTAGCAGGCGCACCCAACAATGACGGCTTCAGAGTTTTCCACCCTTCGCCTTGCAATACAGATCCGGCAGGCTAGAAAAAGATTTGGAAAGCCGTCTAGATAACAAACATTGAATATTTCGTTACTATCACAGGGTGGGATCGAACGGGGCGAATGCAGTCTTCAGCTGAGACGCATCCTTTTTCTCGGATTCATCAGACGACGTGCACGCCTTCCAATCAGCACGCTCCTTCAGTCCAAGTAAATTGGCTAGGACAACCCTACGTTTTAACATTATCTCCGGTTAGTTCGAATCACTCCAAGTCGCAAGACCCCATCAACTTACCTCCCGAACTGAAGGTTGAACTGCCTCCCGGGCTTCATAAGATGTACCATCTTCCTTCCATCCGGTAAATCTACTTTGAAATAATTCTCCCCCGAGCGAGAAGCATGTTCCAAAGCCGCATCCGCATCCGCTTCCCAATCTATCCCGTTTGCTCCTCCGTCTGTCCTGAACTGCTCTTCTACTTTACCACCCAGTTCTACAGGTACGGGGACAACTTGGACGTGCGCGTGACCCCCTTTGCCAGTCAATCGAGCAACCTCGAACACAACCGGTACGGCACCGTACTTTTCGTACGTCGAACGGAGGGCAGACTTGTATCGCTCCATTTCCGAAATAATCGGAATGACCAGGTCAGAAGGCACGGATTGCAATGTCGGATAATGCGAGATTGGGATAATAAGAACATGGCCACCTCCGGGAACTTGAGTCGGGCCCGTTCCATCCGTCGGAGGGAGCTGGCCCTTTGGTGCGGTCACATAGCACTCGGAACCGATCGAGACTATGAGATGTTTGCTAAAGAAAGGGTAAATGATCAGTGTCTCTGGCGTAAAGAGATGTAAGGTCGGCCCTTACGTGACACGAGGGTTCGATAGACAGAACCAACATTCATCCGCTAGCACGAAACAGATCATAAGCGATCAATTTCCCAAGGTGAAATATTTATGAGCCCACTTACGTCCAATCTCCTTCCTACGTTCACCTCTCTCGCCGCCTTGGGAGCGAGCTGAAGCTGACGGGCAATCCTTAATATAATGTGCTTCACTCCCACATGCCCGGCAGACGTAACCAGGAGGTGGCTTCTTCCCTCCTGTGTCACCAACAGCGTTCTTTTCGGGACAATGTTTCACATAGTGCTGTTAGAAAAGCGAACATTGAGTTGGCCACTCTTTCCGAACTGTTGCATGTAACAACGATGACGCACTCCAGGCTGATTACAAATCTTGCAAACATAATTTTCTGGTGGAACATTGTCTCCAGCGCCCTTTTGTGGGCAGTCTTTGATAAAGTGCTAAGAAGCAGAAAAGGAGTGTGCTGATCAGATTCTGAACGGATGCATAGAACCGTGTCTGGATGGCACGCACCTCACTCGAGTCGCAAATTTTGCATTTGTATCCGGCTGGGGGCCCTTTATTATCGGACCTTTGCGGGCAATCTCTAATGAAATGCTGATTTCGGAGGTCAATCGCCAGTAAGACGAGAGGAAATGGTCTGTAACTCACCTCTGACGACTGGCAGATCTTGCATGCATATCCAGGTGGGGGCTTGGTACCTAATCAATTGGGAGATCAGTTATAATGATCTGTGCCAACGGCAATTCTAGCACTCACCGTCTCGCCTAGCACGTTTGGCGTCGTTTCCCCATATGAAGTTCTCCCCACTTCCGGCATCGAGCTCCCGTTTACTCCCACGGCTAGCAAACGGCGACGGTGTTGCATTGGCAGGACGTGGCTGCGGTTGAGATGGTTCCGTTTGCGGAGCAATGCTGAAAGCATAGAACCACTGAGATTTATCAGCCTCTGAATCGTACGGTACGCTCGAATCACATGATAGACTCACCCGCTCTTTCTTCTTTCCAGCCTCAGGCTCTGGTCCGCCAAATGCTCCTAGACTGACAAATCTCGAGACTCGAGAATCTTCATCCCATACATACGGCTGTCGCTCCCAGAATATAGGCTGCGGGCCACCTCCAGATGCAAAATGGTATCGAGGCCTCAGCCTAGCAAGTGCTTGAAGCGGCTGTGCCCCCCATTTTGGTGAACCTGGATCAGGTAATGGCAACGTGCAATGTTGAGTGATCCCTGCTGGCCACTCGTGCGTCATCAGGATGTCGATGTATTGGTTGTGCCCGTTCTTGGCGGCTGAGAAAGACGTGGATGCAGAGGGCTGGCCCTCTTGAGGAAGAAGTGGGTTCGCGAGGAAGGATTTGAGCATATGAGAGTCGAAGCTGGCAACTGAGAGTGGGTGAACGTCTTCTGGCAGTGGAAGGTTGAACCCCTCCGGATCGTAAGTTCCTCCAAAGATCCCAACACGAAGGCCATGCGAGGTGACGAGAAGGTTGCTCTTCCCTAAGCATTTGGCATCAGATACGGTCTGTGGGATGCGAAAAGTAACCACAAACCCATTAGGAACATATTGGCACATAGTTGACCGTTATTCTGACCAAGC
Source organism: Tulasnella sp. UAMH 9824 (assembly GCA_019633595.1). NCBI lineage: Eukaryota > Fungi > Basidiomycota > Agaricomycetes > Cantharellales > Tulasnellaceae > Tulasnella > Tulasnella sp. UAMH 9824. Next base: position 69,055 of record WSUI01000035.1, read on the forward strand.
TTTGCGATGACCTTCTGTGGAAGAGGAAAGTCCCCCTGCATGATATATGACGGTATTGGAACTGCAGAACATGAGGAGTCAGAATACATACTGGATTATAGAGTATTTTGTTCACCTTCCAACTTCCCGTTCAAGAGCGCGTCGACTTCTTCGCTTTCGTTCGCAGCTCCAGGTGGGCCGAAGAAATCTCCAGTACAGAGCAATAGTTCGAATGGCCCATGCTTCGCATTGATCGTCTTGACTTTCGAAAACAGGTTGTTAATGGAACCAAGAGCTGATCCTACTGCAAGACTTATGAATTCGTCAGGTTTCCACACTGAAAGTGGTGAGCGAATGGAGCTTACACTTTCACTGCTGGTGGAGACGACATGACCGAAACGTACCCAAGTTATCAACAGATAATACGTGGCAGGTAATGCTGTAGCAGATATTACCTCCCAGCTCGGCTCGTGTCTCTGATGTAGTAACTCGAGGCTGGTGAGCGGAATTAGAGAATGGACTCGTTGCTGACAAAGCAAGACCGTGGCAAGCCGCTACCACCACCCCGCCCCTGCCCGGCTCCAGCGCATTCCACGCTTTTCAGGGGGAAATGACAAACCGAAGAGCGGGTGATGAATTAGCTGATGGACCACAGTCTCCGACCAGAATTTCTCAAAAGAATTGCCAGCCATCATATACAGAACGTGCTGCCCAGCACGCCGATAAAAGACTGGCCACCTTACACGATCTTCCGGTAGAGGTACATAGGAGGTCCTTCAGACAATAAAGCTCTCACTTCTAACCTTTCCTCTAGCTTCTCTACGAAATCCTCCGATTTTCGCTCAACCCGTCTTTCACGTTGGTATCACGGCACCTACACGTTGTATTCAAGTCAACCAGCACGCATTTTCGGGCCGATTACATACTTGATGCGACCGAATCACCGGGTAAATACCAATATTCTCTCAAAGCATGGTGGAGAGATAAGCTAGAGACCTGGCTTCGTTACGGCATCTGCGATTTCGAGGTGTTACAAGTCCTCATCAAGCAAGCGCACCCCCCAAAGCCCAACGATCGTTATTGGGCGGAACGTTTGGGCGACAATTTCGAGCTGCCAAAACGGATCCTTCGCTCCTTTTCGAGTGTCGATTCGGAAAACCAAGAATCTCGATGGGCAAGAGAGGCTACAGCAATGGGCTTCCTCCGCTATTTGCTTTCCCCAATCGACCTCCCTGATCACGCTCGTGCACACAACTTGCAATCACATTACCCCCAAAATGTGACGCTTTCCGGAGATTCTAACTCCCATGACGGCTATTTCCTCCGGCGGGCCGTCCACCTCGATCACGAGCCCTTAGTCGAACTTCTGCTTGCGCATGGCTGCGACCCATTGCAAAAGGCTGGTATCGCCGTAAAACTGGCCATTAGTGAGCTAATTTGTTTCTTCTACTACAGTGGTAACTTATGTTAGTACTCTTATATAGGAAAGAAAGACTCAAGGATGGTAAGAAAGTTAATCTTGAAGAGCGATTTTGGAAGACTTTATTTTGGCCCTGTTGCTCGACATCTGCTGGCGTATTCTGCCCAAGTCGAGGCACGAGACATTGTCGACTTCTTCATCATGGAGATGCGGATTGCGCCCGATCCCGAAACACTGAAATTACTCAGCAATCGAGTCGATTAAACTTGTAACTCCCATATGATATCAGACAGCATTTAATGATCATGATGTATATTATCTTTTCCTCCATGAATCCGCTACAAACGCACCAATACAGGCGAGCAAACAAACCGGGGAATCGGGAGGTCGAGCACCGAGATGACAGATCGCTGAGCGCTCCATTTCCGAGGTCTTGCAAGCTCCACTTCCGCAGCCTTCGAAAGACCTCTGAGCCCCAGATGATCGTCATTCAAAAAGCCAAATAGCTGTGCGCATCCTCAAAAAGATCTTCTAACCTGAGCTTCTGTAGACTGGAGGCTGAAGGGATTGGTTGCTGACAAAGCAGGACCGTGGAAAGCAGGAATCACCGCAACAGCTAGTTTTTTTTCAGCTCTCGATCCTGTATATGGATACACCGCGTTTCAAGAACATGATAAAACGAAAATTTAGAGACGACTTGGTATTTGAATCCCAGTCTCCCAACAAGAAATTTAAGTCACCTCAAAGGAACCGACGACCCCTCGCATGCATAGAACCCACCGATAATTGCAATGACGAGAAGCCAACTGGCTTGCGTGATCTCCCTGTAGAGGTGTGTCGCCTGCAATATCCCTACAAGATACAGACTCTTAACCTTGTCATTTATCAAAGCTTCTCTACGAAATCCTCTTATTCTCCCTCAACCCGTCTTTCACCCTAGTATGCCGGCGCCTACACTGGGTATTCAGATCAACTAGCCCTCATTTCCGTGCCGACTATATACAGAAGGCGGCGATCCCATTAGACGAACATGAAATAGACTACCCCAGAGCGTGGTGGAGATGCAGGCTAGAATCTTGGCTCTCTTACGGAATTTGCGATTTCGAGGTGTTACAGCTCCTCATTAGATGGACGCGACCTCCGAAGACCAAACGCGCCTGGGACCCTGACAGCGATATCCATAAGTTTGGACTACCAAAACGCATTCTTCGCTGTTTCTCGCGTACTGGTTCGGAGAGGGAGGAAGCTCTGTCGGCCCAGCAGGCGGCTGCAATGGCTTTCCTTCGCTACTTGCTCGGCCCAATCGAGCTTCCCGGCCCAAGCCCTGACCAAGGCTTAAAATCGGATCAACCACTAAACCTGAGAGAATGTGGGGATCCAGACTCTCATCGGGGCTACTTCCTCGCGCGGGCCGTTCATCTTAACCACGAGCCTCTGGTCGATCTCCTGCTTGCCCATGGGGCTTCTCCGTTGGAGAAGGACGGAGTAGCCGTTAAATTTGCTATTGGTGAGTTTAAGGGGGGTTTCAGTCTGTGGTGACCCATTGGCCTAATGCAATCACTCAGGGAGGAAGGACGAGCGGATGGTGCGCAAGCTGATTTCAAAATGCCACACCTCGGACCTTCAGTTTGGCAGCCTTGGGCAAGAGCTCCTGAAATACTCCGTCAAAGTCGATGCAAGAGACATCGCGTATTTCTTCATCAGAGAGCAACGAGTTGCGCCCAATCTCGAAACGCTCAGATTACTTAGATGATTCGATTACCGTCTGTATTCTCGATCTCGTGATGAGACTTGTTTAAAGCATACAATGTGTGATATTTTAACATCGCATGACTTCGTTACAGAATTAGCAAGGTGGGTGGGACAAATAGAGCGAAAACCAGTGGTAGATGCAAGAAACCGTCCGGACGGTAGCAAGTAATAATCGAAGCGAACACACGTCGAATACCATAAATCTCCCAGGTTAGATATCATCGACGTCGATCTCTCCGTCCTCGCCGAACTCGATCTCTCCTTCATCGGCTTCTGGGCCAAAGTTATCCGTTTCGTTGATTTTGGCGGTTTCCGGCAATTCGCCGTACGCCTTCAAATTTCTTGCCTCATCTGAAGTGTACTTGACGATCACATCTGCCTTGTCATCTTGGAAGTCACGAAGTGACAGTAAGACGATGTCTCCCTGGTTGATCCACACCTAAAGAAGCGCAAAAAGAGGCACGAGAGAACCGGCAAGTGAGTCACATCGTTAAACCACCTCCACTCGAGCCGAACGGGAGCTAACCTTCTTTCGCATCTTGCCTCGGATCTGAGCTATCCTCCTCTCACCATCAAAACCCTGAGTTTCGATACGGCCGTTACCCAGCATCTTTGTTACTTGGGCGTATTCTGCGAATCAGGGCACATTCCGTGTCAGAAACCCGTCTCGTTCATCGGACATTCACCACTAGGCCGATGAATCGGCCCAAACATTTACCTTGTCCGTCCTCCTTGAAGACCAACTCTCGCTTGTCATCTTCGTTTTCGTTCTTTCCTCGTCTGCGATTCTTGCCACCCTATTCAGAAGCAGGCAGGCAGGACGCCATGAGGCAGTCAGATCTTCGTCCGACATCGACCGCCAGTAACAAGCTGAGAGTTACCAACCTTCCCCTTGTTCTAATGATACCAAGCCGATGCAGCGAGATCGGAAAGGTCGAGTCGTGAGCTCAGAGTTAGGCGGTGCCTGGACCAAGCTCTGGACGAACCTTAGGCATTCTAGTTGGTTAGTTTAGTAAAAAAAGATTACTTGTAAAGAGCTACGCCTCTGAAGCTCGTAGCTTGAGTGTCAGTGTTGCCGAAAAGGCGAGTGGTGTGTGGTTGTGGGTGGAGGAAGAATAGGATGAGAGCAGTCAGGTTCTCAACCTTTTCAGGGGCTCAGCTAAACTCCGCCCGTCATGCCGAAATTGGGAAACGGACACCTCGAACACGACAGAACCAAGACAACTCTTCTTGATTATTTCCACCAAGTCAATAAATACACTTATAGCGTAATGTTAAGGGTGAGTAGGGATAGAGGGAGGCAAAAGTGGCAACTGCAGTACCGAGAACAAAGAAACAGCGAAGGTAATAAAATACAACGAGTCTATGTGGTATGTGAAGGGGAGTGACAGGGTGTGGCGGGGGATTACTTATTCCAAATGGACGAACATGCTTATTCAGCTTTTCCTGCCTTTTTGGCTGCCATGACCTCTAGGAAAGGATCAAGCTCGGGCATGGGTTGCTTGTACGATCCACCGGCGCGGTCAGCCCACGTGAAGTATTGGCCGTAGTTGCAAGTGAAATAGAGGTGGTGCAGAGTGTGGTGGCTGGGACCGTTGATGATCGTCTCCCACATGCTGCCAGTGATCATCTCGGAATCGTGGATCTACGGGAGGTGCAGAGGTAAGGATCCAACGGAATGGGTTTTCGCAGAGTGAACGAGACTCACGAAGATGCTCCAGAAGTTCACTGCGACGAACAGAACCAAATGCAGCACTCGTTGCAGCGGGAAGATGAAGATGAAGGCGTGGTAAGGGAGCGATTGCGCCCATCCATCGACAAAGTGGAATGCGTGGGACGCGAACGGTGTGGGGACTGTTTGGGCAATCAATTAGGGCACCGAGTTCCAACAACGAAATGCCCGCCATGGACGAAAGAACACTTACTCAACCACTTGTGATGAGGCTTGTGGATATACTTGTAGATGAGTGGATGGTGCAGCACTCGGTGGATCCAATAAATGAAGTAGTCCGTGAACACAAGGTATCTGAAAAGGCGCCCATGCCATGTGGAAGTCAGGGTCAGTAACGAAAGGTGGCATGCCCAAGCCGGTTGCGAAGAAAACTCACAGTGGCACCGAAAGTATGAGGTAGGTCCAGCCGCCGCAATCCTCAATGTTGTCATACAGCTTCGAGTGCCCGCGCACTTCAGCCAAAAATATTGGGAGGGTCAAAACGGTCATGCCAGGGAAGGCGCGCAAGCTCGACTGGATTTCCAGTCGAACCTGATTTTTTAGGAATTTTGGATGCTTCATCATCTCGTGGTTGAAGATGAAGTAGTACGACAGGCCGGCGAAGATGAAGTACAGCAAGTGGATGCCAATAATGGTGAGGACCGAGACTGATACCACTTGGCGAGGGAAGTAGTCTCTTGGCCATGCTGACACGGAGGATATGGTCGAGTTCAACGCGCTTGACACCACTTCAGGTGATATTGGCGGGTGAGGCAACGACCGAACCAACCCCGTCCATGCTGATGGAGACGTTGAGAGGACGGCTTGGGGCGAGCTTGTTGGTATTGAGGGAGCGTCGACGAAAGCGGTGAGTGGGAGGAGTTTGGCATAAACGGTGTCAAGGACGAGTTGATCAGCGACGCTGAGGACGAGATCCATTTTGGAGAGAGGGTGGAGGGAAGTAAGGACCGTTGAAGGAAGGAGGACCAGGGGTATTTGTAGGGAGCGTACGCGTAGTTCGGCAGCCGCAAACCTGAAAGAGTGTCGACCGATTCTTTGCGTCAGAAATAAAATGGTGCCACATCTTTTCGACCTTCCCACAAACGCCTGATTAGTCAGCTGCAGTTTCCCGCCACTCCCCAGTTGGAACACATAGGCAGACCTGTGCTTCTAAAATTGTTGTATTCCATAACAGGCAAGGAGGCTTGACGAGGAAGGAGGAAGGGATACTGAGATGCTTGGACTTTCAGTTGTCCTGTGATTTTCGGGAGTCGATTAGGGGCATGCTTATCTGATAACTCGCTGCACTCAGCAAACAAACATTGCACACCTCAAGCACGAGATTCATGACGCCAGATGGGGCACGATTTCCTGGAACGGAAAGCATAGAAGGTTTACATAACATTGAAGTAGAAACACGGGTTGTGAACAAAGCACTAGAAGAGCAGCTTAAAATTGTGTACATGAGCTGAATATACAAACATGGTGGGATCGGGGTGTGGTACAAAAAAGAAATGGAGAAGACCTGTGTACAAGGGATGAACGTAGAATCGCCAACCTCGGGGGATAAATGTGATCCGTGATGGTGGATTTTGCGTGAATGGGAAGATAAGGCTTAGGCGGCGTGGGGGCTGACGCGCCCGAGTGACCATGGCAAACATCCACAGGTGAGTAACTTGATCAAAAAGACGATGAGCGACTTCACATACGTCTATAAATATTTATCGTCATCGGATTTCAGACCGACGTTGGAGTGGTTCAATTCGAAAGTATGGCGGTCGTTAGCCTCTTCATTGTTGGTGGGATGGATCAGCAAAGTCAATGACCTTGAGACTGCTTGGAGGATCCGGTTGGGTTGCCGACGAAGGAGGAAGAGCGGTTGGCTCGTGGCCTCGAGCATCTTGAGAACCGGCGGTTGAGCGTTGGGGTTGGCTCCCTCTGCCGTTGGAGCTCACGGAGCCGGCTTTCGAGTTCGCGCCGGCGGCCTCTTCTTGCTGGCGACGTTGCGCCGCCTCGGATTGCGCGAGATGCCACTGCATTTTGGTATGCCGAGCGAGCTCCTGAGAGTATCGCTGGCGAGCTTGATCGATGCTTTGAGCAGTCATGAGCATGGGCACTTGGGGGGCAAGAGACAGGGACAGTTTTGTCGAGTTCGAGAAGAAAGGTAGAGCAAAAGAGTAATCTGAGCAGAGCAAGAGACACGGAGAGTGTGGTTTCAGTCGTAGATCGAATGGCTGTAGCGGATACTTTTGATATATATACCAGTGGGCTGAATGGAAGGACAAGCCCAAACAAAACGTCTTCAGGCCTCACGCGGGGCCTGGCTCCCCCGAAAGGAATTCCATTGCCGCTCGAACTGCCTGTGATTGTGTATCATTGGCGACGCCTTGGAAGCGTTTTTGGGGTTCAGAAGGCGACGCAGATAGATGACCGAGTGGAGGTGCCCCGACCGCACGTCCAACCCCCAAACGACGTCCGGAGAACAAACGGATACCATCAGATTAGGTTAAATCACGTCACCGCTGCGCTCATAGTACCCACACTCCGTGGGTACCTGCGTTCTTTGGATCAAGGCAATTTGGAGCCAGGGGGGAATTACGCCAGAGCATTATTGAAGCCGCCAATCACGGGCTAGCAAGAAGCCTTAGATCGAAGCTGTTCACTGCCACCCTCGTAGGGTTAGACACACGCAAAGGCATGTTCGACGTGAACAGGGTGCGTCCAGAAAGCTGTCAGTTCCGTATCAGGGTATCTGGGGCTGTCGTGGTCGGACGCGCGGAGTTGGCCCGCTATCCGCGCACGGAGCCCGGCGCTAAGCGCCACGCAATGATATCAGCATTTAGGAGACCAGCTCCATTACAAGATTCCATTCGTACAGAGCCTTTCAGAACAAATTGTAGCTAACAAAGAACTTTGAACAAACCGCTGATACCCCACTTTCGATTTCAATGCTTTGACCGGACCTACTCATCGCTCCAAGTTGACGCTCCTCCCAACCCTTGCCATCCACCGTATCCAACTCCCAGCAAGAAGTGCAGGACAAGTCCACCAGAACCCGAAGTGACGACGCGGAACTCCAATATATCACGAAGCTGACTCAGAAGCTTCGTAAGCTGTGCAATCGATGCGTGAGCGGGCGACCCAGGGCTTGGGTGAACGTTATCTAAGGATCCCGGAAGAGGGGCTTTCTTGCTGTGAACAATTTGAAGCTTTTTGTGGGCCAGAGATAGTAAGAACCCCCTCGTCCACGTGTTTTAGAGCATTTTGGGGTCGGGGGATGCAACGCACCTCAGAGTTGTCAAGCCACCTCTCGAGACCCAAAGCTTTCAGGAACTTTGCCGCTTTTTCCTCATCACTCCCAACTCCACCCAACACGTCCAACTCGCCGATGAAGATGCCATAGTCACCAAACTCGTCACTCTCGCTGCTCTTGCCACCGAGGATGCTGCCGCAGAGGATCGCCGTGGCCGCTTCGTGAGCCGCGGACGTCAGGCCGGCAAGCGAAGCTTCGACGGCCGGTGGAGGAGTAGAGTTCTGAGCGACGACCGCTTGCGAGATCGGGATGAAAACCGGGGTGGCTGATGCCCTTCCTAGTAAAGTAGAACTGGTCCGAGGATCGACGTCAGTGATGGCATCCGCTGCAAATCGAAAGTGGAGCGGGAAGGGGGAGAGTTAATTTATACGTACATGGTAGCCCACACTCCTTGAATATCAGCTTGCGAAGCCTTGCTAGATCGAGAGACAAGGCTCGTGAACGCCTTTTGGTCCATAGAGGAGAGGTTGACGAGGTCCGCTGAGGTCGTAGCCATTGATGATGATTGGGGGGATTTGTCGGTGGATGGATGAGAGTGCCCGTCAAAATGGATCTTTCTCTTCAACCGGGAAAAATACCTAAGAAAAATTATACGAGCATAAATACCCGTGACAGGCGAGTGGCTGTAGGGTTAATTGACTCGGAGATGCTCTCTGGGGTTCCGATTCGCGCGGTGGGATGTCTCCTGTCGCTGTGGCGACCTCTCGCGGGAAACAGCTGCGTCACCAGCCCCGCCCAAATAGCGCCCACGCCGTGTGCGCGTGAGTGTCGTCGCCGTCGACGACCACAGGTTATCGTCGCTGACTGGGGAGCGCAGCTGACCAACCCGGCTTCTTTGCCCCTTCATTATTCGCAGAAGTCCACTTCTTTGCTTTAAAAGGTCAATCAGCTTGCACAGCACAGAGAAGAGACCACCCCCGTTGATTACATTGAGGCTCTTCGACCCTCTCGTTGACGTCCAGAGCTTTGAAAGATGGCTACAATCAGATCACGTTACTGTGGAGGCCGTGTGGTCGGTGAGAGCCGTCGCTCTGCCGGCTTTCGCCTGACATATGTCGTGCGAGACAAGCTTCTGTTCCCGCTCGGCAATGACTTGTACGACGTCCGCAGACAGATGCGATCCGTGTTCCTCGGCCTCTGGTCGACTGTTTTTAGGTCCGTTCGCGGCCAGACGATGTGCAAAAGATAGAGAGATGAAAGAACAAAAAAAAAAAAGAAAAGCGACGGTGATGTCGGTCGCCGCTCTGGGTTCTCTTCCCCTCTTCTCGAGATTCGAAGGGCTTCCACTTCCAAAGCCAAGAACAACTTCACACCGCTTATTCTTAATAAGATCCGGAACTTCGTGCCTGTCCGGGCACTTTGCTCCGGGCTTTACGTGTGCGCGGCCCCGTCATCATTCACTGGCGTGCTGCCTGCTGCGGTCGATATTTATGACCGGCGGCAGGGGGCTCGAACCAGGGGATGGCCAGAAAATGATCTCACCCTAGATGTGCGTGGAACGAGAAACTGTCAGGCTGAACAAAGGGTCGAAAACTTGAAACGAAGGTCGTGTGCGCCCCGTGCGGGGTTGATCATGCTTGTATATGCTCCCCTGCATTCTTATACGAATTGCCATTTCTATTCAACCAGCCGGAGAAACACATAAAATCCAAGACCAGGTCGTTACCCGAAAACCAAAGCGAGCGACAGCTATAAAAAGAAATAACGGATGTACAAGAAGAGTTAAAAACAAAAGACCGGAGATGACAGACCAAACGGGGCATAAATCGCCCTTTCCCGATATCCAATGCATGTCACAGAAAAAAAATAAGCAATAAAATCTGTTCCGCGAGGACGTGAAGCGATAGCCTTGAGTCCAGCCAGTGTTCCCAGATGACAAAAGAACAATATCCCAACAAAAGCAAAGGAAAGGAGCGGGGGTTTTTTTAACACAAACCGAGAAAGTCGTCAAAAGGCGCGACCCTTCTCATCACGAGTCGCTACGCTTGAGGTACCATCATCAACGTCGGTCTTGTGGTCACCGTTGTATGGCTAAACAGTCCAGCAGTTAGTTGAGTTTCGCTTGCCTCGGGTATTACCACCTCGCACGAAAGGGACTTACAGCATCCCCATCCCTCTCGATATCCACCGTCCGTGTAACCTCAACACCACCCAAGTTCGGCGAACTCCTAACGGTCTCCATCGCGAAGTGGTCGGTACCACCGTTCGTAGTCAAGAAATCGCGACGACCGCCGAATCGAGGAGCGCGGTTGGATCCTTTGCCGAAAGTGATGCGAGAGACGTTGGTGGTCGGCTGGTTGGTGCCGGATTTACCGGTTCGCTCGAATTCAGACGCAAAGTCGTCGTGCAAGATGAAGACGTTGCGGAAGACGGTGGTTGATGCGATGACGGAGACGACGAGCGTCATGGGGAGGACGATCTACACCGCAGGAAGGGAGGGGGGGGAGATACGGTCAGCAGGGAATGGAGGGCGAAAAGCGCTTGAGGATATATCGATGGAAGACGTACGATGTTCATGATTGGGTTCAAAGAGAGGGCAGCGAGGACGGTTTGCACGAAGTTGACGATGAAGGTGATGAAAAAGTAAGCCTATATCAAGATAGGGAATGAGTGAGGTCAGTAGAGATGTCTAGGAACCAGGGGGGATAGCAATAGCCCAAGACCACGTACCATACCGTCCCTCAACAACAACGAGCTGATACCACCACGACCCCTCACCCTCCAAAGCCTGACGGAGCAAAGCACCATAATAATGAAATCCAAAGTCATAGTAAAGCTCCAGACGGTGATCAACAAGGGTACAGGCGAGGTCGAGAGGATCTGGCAGACTTTGCGCTGCGAGTTCCACACCGACTTGGAGTACTGCATCGTCAACCCCCACAGGACGACTTGGACGACGCCCAACCCTGCAAGCGGCACCCAAACGCGTTTGATTCGGTGCCAGACTGCGATGGTGCGCAGCGCGAGGATGATCGTCGAGGTACAGGTACCTAACATGTCGGTAACTGAACAAGGCACCGACGAAAGGTGTTTATTTTAGTTAGTGAATTGGGTGGCTTAGAATGACGATGACGATGACACCGGCGCTTACTCTTTGACAGCCACACAACGACGTCACAATCAATTTCTGCTCCGTAAAAAGAAGGGGGGGGGAAAGGGGGGAGGTTACGTTTGCGGGTGTCTTGGAACGGGGCGATGGCCTAGGTACTCACGCTGGATGGCATTGAGGTTCACGCAGTAAGCGAAAATGTGGATGAGCATAAAAATACGGTTGGCAAAGTAGAGAAGCTATTTTGAGGGGATCAAATCATCAGACATTGTTGCGAAGAACGAGTGCGACTGGCCCCATCGCGGACAGGTACCCGCAACTCACCATTGGCCATCTCCATTTCCGTTTCCCAGTTATGATGCTCAAGTCGAATGGGAGCGTTCTCAGAACGTCCCAGGCAGCTACGCCCGCTAAGACAAGTACAAATCGGGCATAGAAGGCTGGATAAAAAATATATCCCGGGAGGTTCGAACGCCTGATGAGACTTGGCCTTTCCGTTTCCGAGTCCGAACCGTCTGCTTACCGCTTTCCTTGGCCATCTCCGCGGGATCGTGCCAATCTTTTGCCATCTTTGGATCGATCGACAGAAGCTGGGCTAACAGACCAAGGGACGCTGCGGTTGCAGGAGAGACAGAAGTGAGTAGGAGCGAGCGGAAGGGAAGGGGGAGGGATGAAAAAAAGAGAGCGAAGAGACTCTTCTCCGACGCCCAGCACTGAGTCGAGGAGGTTAAAAGGACTTTCTGTTTTGCGCGACGAAGTGGCGTTCCCGGAGACTTCTGCCCGCGCTGAGGGGCTGGTAGCGGTGGGGAACCATTCGCTAGGGATTTGATGCGAAGTGTAACTTTCGCTTCAAATTCCCATTCGCTGAGATAAGCTGTCCATTTAGTTCCACGTGGACGCGGCGTTCTGTGAGGGCTGTCCTTCCTCGCCCATACGATTGGCAAACAAAAACCCCCCATTTTTTCCGGAAATACGCACGAAAAAGGAAACGTGGGGAAGCCGAGCTCGGCTTGGCAAGTTCCCCCCTGGCTTATGAAAGCGACGTTTGAGCGCAGTTTTTCGAAAATCGCGTCATGGAAACGAGTACTCGGCGGGCAGGGTTGCAAAGATTGACTTTCGGATGCACGGTTGACCCGGCCGCGCGCCGGAACTCGTCGCTTCAGTGCACCTCAATTACCTTCACTTTTCACAAAAAAAAAAGTGATGATGAATCGGAAAAGATAGCTGACCATCGAAAAGCTGAGGGAGAAACGCTGGTTCGTAAGGTGAAGGGTGGTGTTGATGGATACCGGGTAAGGTGTATCCGACCAGCGCTTCCCTGACCCCCCGAATCGTCGGGCCGAAATCTCGAGGGCATATTGGTCGTTGCAATCTTGGTTTCACGGCACCCTCGCCCGTTCGACCGTAACGTTGGATCCGAATGTGTTGCAAGGCGCGAGGTGAGCTAGAAGCCCATCAACTTCGACATTTTGATTTCCCTGAAAGGAAAAAGCTCCCCCTGGCTTCTCGTGCGCAGTTGAGGCAGGTGTTCCGGCATCTAGAGGGTCAGAAAATGTGAAAAATGTGGCTATTAATATTATCAAGCCATGAAACGTGAACCTCGGACAGACCGCGGTCGGTGGCGGCGGAGACAATTTGTGTCTCGAAGTCTTGAGCAAGTTCTTACGCGAACGACGGAAGCTGGGTCGACTCTGTTGCCCTTCGATGTCTTGGAACACGAAACGCCTGATGTCTTCCGGCTTTTGGAGCGGCTCTGGACATGAACAGTCCCCTTGCCGTTGATGATCAGCATCAAGTGGACCTGGACAGGAAGATCAACGACCCCTGAGGTCTCTGACATTCAAGCGGGGGGGAGGGGTCCCCTTGCCGCGACACACACCCGCGATACCCGAAAAGGAACTCGGAGTGGAGCGTGGAGTGACAGAAGCAAGGGTAGCACGTTCCTAGATTCTTTGATCGCTCCCCTGCCGACACCTGAATAAATAGGACCAGAAGTTTGAACACTGGTTGCTCCCCATCCTTGTGTGCTCGTCAAGGACCTTCCCTTCTTTCCGTCTCCCCCTTCTTCAACCTACCTCTACCCAATCCGCCGGGTAATATCAGTCACTCTTTACAAGCCTCCTTTTTATCTATCCTCTTATTAACAAACCATGAAGTCCTTCACCTCTTTACTCCTCCTTGGCGCTCTCGCCTACACCACTGTCGCTGATGAGCTGACCGATATTGCTTCCGATGATGTCGCCGGCTTCAACGTCACTCAGACGATCGTTGATAGCTCCAACTGTGAGTTCACCAAAACCAGTTCCCTTCCGCAAATGCTAATCACTTGGTCGCGATGTAGCTGGTATCGACCTCTCGATCCTCAACTGCACCACCGACGCCTTGCAGTTCATCAATACCGCTGCCGATGTCGCCAACTCGACCTCTGCTGCCCGCCGGAAGCGCGCGACCAACACCGGAAATGGCATTGATGTCCACTGTAAGCCGCCAGGTTTGCTTCCCTTGTTTCATCTTCTGATAGGAATCTCTAAACTCTTCAGCGCACTTCGTCTTCCCGTGGTACAAGAGCCTCGTCCCAACGACCGGTGGCCAGCCTACCCCAGATTGGACTATTGAGGACCACATGAACATGAATAAGGGTATTTGTGAGTAATCCACATTCCGAGTCTCGTTTGACCGCCCTCCTGACGTTCGAGAAATCTCTTAGCCATCACCAAGACCATCTTGGGAAGCAGCACGCCTCAAGCCAACGTCTTCTTCGGCAACCAGGCTCTCACCGTCGCACTGGCCCGCCTGTTGAACATCAGCGTAGCTGCTGTGAGTCTCCTTTCGATAAATCCTCTTCCTTCTGCCGTACTGATGATCTTCCTCGTATGTGCAGATCAAGGCTTTGTATCCCAAGCAGGTTGACTTCTTCTGCGTTGTCCCCCTTCCCTACGTCAGCGATTCTATTGCCGAGGCCAAGTACTGCCTCGATACTCTCAAGGGAGTTGGTATCACCACCATGACCAACCACGAAGGTCTCTACCTGGGCAACTCTGCCCTCGATGGCTTCTGGAGCTACGTCAACAGCCGTACCGACAAGCCCATCATCTACGTTCACCCCACCGCCCCTTACATGAAGATCAACGGCAAGCTTGTGGAGGCCAACCCAACTCAGTACCTCACCGGATTGGTTGAATTCTACTTTGAGACCGCTCGTTGCTACATGGACTTGAGTTATTCCGGCGTTTTAACTAAGTACACCAACATACGCTGGGTCGCCGCTCACGTTGGTGGTGCCTTCCCTTCCATCCTCGACCGTATGATCAAGAGCTTGGGCCCGACTATGGAGGCTTCCCTGAAGTCGATCTACAACACTCGGTGAGCCTCTCTTCGCCGTTCGAGAAGTGCGTCGACCCTGATCTCACTTTTTGCCTGCTATCGCTTTTAGCGTCTTCTGGGACTCTGCTGGACCTACCTACCCCAGTCAGGTCCGTGGTCTCATCGGTTACGGCATCCCCAAGTCGCAACTCTTGCTCGGCACGGACTTCCCTTATGCACCGGCCGGCAGCTACACGGGTGCTTTCATGGGCCTTCTCAACGATCCCGACCTCACTCAGACCGACTTCAACAACATCATGCGCAACAACTCCGCCGCCCTCTTCGGCAACAAGCTCACCTTCTAAGTCCCCTGCTTTTCGGACCTCGAGCTTTTGTTGTTCCAGTGCATGTGATGATGATCTTCGTGTTGTTGGATCTTGGTTTGGTATCGTACACAATGTGGAAGTCCTGTATAGTCATCAAGGGCGTTAATACTTTCTCTTTTACATCTACATTTCCCCCTCTTCACTATTTGTGGTTTAGTTGTCACTCTTTCACCCTTAGTTCTTACGTGTCGGTACTAGATAGTGGTATAGACGGCGTAATCTTTTCAACTCTTGCATCCGCTGGTTCCAAGTCCGTCCCTGCGTGAATCCCTGGCTTGAAATGATAGTTGGTGAATCAAGGTACGAAGCGACGATCAAGCTGTGATTATACGACTATGCTTGACAATTATTGTCCACCTGCAGCTTCGAAAGTTGTCCGCTGGAAAGAGGATCAGCAACGCGCCGACACGTGATTCTAATTATGACGATGCTAGGGTCCCGAAGTCCTTGCTCATCGCCGCTATACGGTATTCCAACATCTGCTTATTGACCCAGAAAAATGCTCCCGGGATCAAATCTGGTCGAAGGCGACCCCAGAGCTAGGGTGCCGGACCAACGGACTGGCGGACTTCGCCAGTGGTCGCAGCGGAGATAGGTTCACAGCCGGGACGACTCTCTCACTGGCAGCAGGGAGTCCCCTCAGCTGTTCCAGGTACGCATGGCAAACTGGAAATTGTCGGCATGATCTTGCCTATACCGTCTAAACGAGTTCAGGGCTGAGTCGACGGCCAACGAGTTTCGCCCCCCACCCCCGACGATCAGCGGCGGAACCCGGCCATACTAGCAAGTGATAGCATCAAGAGAGGTCGATCTGTTACCCTGTCGAAGTCTGTCTGACACGGAGGCTGGTAGACCCTCGAGTGGGATACTCGTGGGACACGTCCGACAAGTACATCCGCAGAAGGCAAAGGGATCGTGGGGAAAGAGAAGCTAGCGGTGGCCTTGAAACGCTTCTTGACTCTTCAAACACCCTGCTCCGATATTCGAATAAATAGGTCCCGAAAGTTGCGCGGCTGGATGCTGCTCTTTCCAACTACCCTCTCGTTCTCCCCCAAGTTTTCTTCTGCCAGTCCAAGCCTTACCCAACCCTCTGGGTAACCCAGTCGCTCTTTGCAAGCCTCGTTTATCCTTCTTCTTATTTACATTTCGACTCAGCCACCCCAAACAATGAAGTCTTTCACCTCTTTATTCGTCCTTGGAGCTCTCGCGTATGCCGCCGTGGCCGATGAGCTAACCGAACTCGCCCCCGACGACGTCAACGGCCTGAACGTCACTCAGACAATCGTCGATAGCTCCAAATGTGAGTTTTATTAAGCGATGGCGAGAGTATTTTACTCGGTCGGTTGCTCATCTTGTTGTTGTTTTTGTGGCGCAGCTGGTATCGACCTTTCGCTACTGAACTGCACAACCGACGCCTTGGATTTCATCAACACTGCAGCCAGCACAGCGAACTCGACCACCGCCCGTCGTCGTCGAAAGCGCGCAAATACCGGAAATGGTATTGACGTCCACTGTGAGTTTACCCGTCAAAAAATTTCGCCGACGTATTTGCTTTCCGTTGTCATCGTTTCCTGACGGGCACCGTCCATTCCCCGATTGGGGCTTTCGGCTTCTTTAGCACACTTCGTCTTCCCCTGGTATCAGGACCTCGTGCCGAAGACCGGCGGAAACCCTACCCCAGACTGGACGTTGGAGGACCACATGAGCTTCGCTAGTGGTCTTTGTGAGTAGCTGCGGTCTCAGCTCTCGACCAGCCGCAGCACTAACCTCAGGAGATCTCCTTTAGCCATCACCAAGACCATCTTGGGAAGCAGCTCACCTCAGGCCAATGTCTACTTTGGCAACCAGGCTCTCACTGCTGCCATGGCTCGTTTGTTGAACATCAGCGCTGCTGCGGTGAGTGCCATCGCCCCCCTTCTCCGATGCAGGTGACCCATAAGTGCCTCTTTAATCTTCAGATTCGCTCCTTATACCCAAAGAAGTTCGACTTCTTCTGCGTCGTACCTCTCCCTTACGTGAATGATGCTATCGCCGAAGCCAAGTACTGCCTCGACACACTCGGCGGAGTTGGTATTACCACCATGACCAACCACGAGGGTCTTTACCTCGGCAACTCTGCCTTCACCGGCTTCTGGAGCTACGTTAACAGCCGCACCGACAAGCCCATTATCTACGTCCACCCAACTACTCCTTACATGAAGGTCAATGGCAAGTTCGTCGAAGCCAACCCTACCACGTACATGTCCGGCCTCGTCGAATTTTACTTCGAGACCGCTCGCTGCTACATGGACCTGAGTTACTCGGGCGTTTTGACCAAGTACACCAACATCCGTTGGATCGCTGCTCACGTCGGTGGCGCCTTCCCTGCCATCCTCGACCGCATGATCAAGAGCTTGGGCACATCCATGGAAACAACCCTCAAGTCGATCTACAGCACTCGGTGAGCCGGTTCCTCCTCTAAGTCATTGTTGCTGCCATTCTAATCTCGCCCCGACTTGTGCCCCGTTCAGTATCTTCTGGGACTCTGCTGGACCCACCTACCCCAGCCAGGTCAAGGGCCTACTCGGTTACAGCATCCCCAAGTCTCAACTCTTGCTTGGCACGGACTTCCCTTACGCGCCAGCCGGCAGCTACGCAGGCGCTGTCGCTGGCCTCGTCAACGATCTCGCCGACTTCACACAGACCGATATCAACAACATCCTTCGCAACAACTCGATTGCCCTCTTCGGCAAAAAGCTCACCCTCTAAGCCTGACCGCTTGGTGAATTCGGTTTTGCTAGCCGTTCACTTTTGTAAGGTGCTGTGGCAATGATGAATCTTCGTGTTGTTGGATCTATTGGTTTGGTATCGTTCACAATGTGGAAGTTCCGTATAGTCATCAAAGGAAGTTAATATCTTGGTTTTACTTTACATACCCTCCCTCAGTATTTGTGGTTTATTTGTCGCTCTTTCAACCTTCGCTCCTACGTGTCCGTCCTTAGATAACGGTATAGACAACGTAATCCTTTCAACTCTCCTCCCTTCGAGCGCCCCTTCGAGCCAATCTTCCGGGTTAGTATTGAGAGTCAGAGTCAAAGTATTAAGGTATGAAGCTAAATTTAAGGTCTGACTAGACGACTATGTTTGACGATCGTTATAGAGCCGGTGCGTTGACAAGTGATTCTAATGGTAAATGGGGCCTTGAACCCCGTGCTCATTGCAGCGATACGGCACCCCTTTATCCACGAACCAGCCCAGAGAAATGCCCCCCAGCTTCCGGGATCAAACTTCGGAGAGAGCGGGGTGCCATAGCCAGGGTGGCTGGACCAATGGACTGGCAGGCTCTGGGACCACCGGATCCCATGGAGATAGGTCCAAAACCGGCTCCTCTGTCGATTCCAGGGTACTTCCAGCCACTCCAGGTACGCATGCTGAAGTGAAACTTGTCGGTCTGGCTTTGGCTGTCCCTTGTAAAAAACCTAGGGGTTAAAGAATCAGTGAACGAGTTCCATGCAGGCCCACTCGACACTCCGGCGATCCGCATCGGAACCCGGTCAACCCAGGGAGTGATAGCATCAAGTGACCTAGAAAGGGACGATCAATTATCCTACCGAAGGCTGCTTGGCATGCCGGCGGGTAGACCCTCAAGTGGCGTGGGACGGATCCGGCTTCCGCAGAAGCTAAAGGGAGCGCGGGGAAAAAGAGAAGCCAACGGTGGGCTTGAAACGCTTCTGGAAATTTAAATCATCCTGGTCCGACAGTCGAATAAATAGCCCCCGAAAGTCGCGCGACTGGATGCTCTCTCCAGTACCGTGTCATTCTATCCCCAGTTTGCTTCTTCCACCTCAAGTCCTACCCAATACGTTGGGTAACCCAGTCGCTCTTTGCAGGCCTCTCTCTATCTATTTAATCTAGACCCTGCCAAACCGCTCAAAACATGAAATCTTTCACTTCTTTTTTCCTCCTTGGAGCTCTTGCATATACCGCTGTGGCCGACGAGCTGACTGACCTCGCTCCCGACGATGTCAATGGCTTGAACGTGACCCAGACAATCGTCGATAGCTCCAACTGTAAGTTTGTCTGGAATAAAGCCAGAGTTTTTTTATATCCGACTCCTCACCTGCCTTTTCATCGCTGTGCTGCAGCTGGTATCGACCTTTCGCTGCTCAATTGCACAACCGACGCGTTGGATTTCATCAACACGGCCGCCACAGCCGCGAGCTCGACCGCTGCCCGCCGCCGAAGGCGCGCAAATACCGGAAATGGTATCGACGTACACTGTAAGTCTGACCGTCAAAATTTCTGCCGACATATTTGCTTTCCGTTGTCATCGTTTCCTAACGGCCACTTTTCCTTTCCCGATTGGGATATTCGGCGTCTTTAGCACACTTCGTCTTCCCCTGGTACAAGGATCTCGTTCCGAAGACCGGCGGAGTGGATACCCCAGACTGGAGTCTCGAAGACCACCTGAGCTTAGCCTCTAGCCTTTGTGAGTAATTGCCATCTAAATCTCGACGGGCCGTAGCACTTAACTTCCGGTAAATCTTTTTAGCCATTACCAAGACCATCTTGGGAAGCAGCACACCCCAAGCCAACATCTACTTCGGCAACCAGGCTCTCACTGCGGCCATGGCTCGTTTGTTGAACATTAGCGCTGCCGCCGTGAGTGTCGTCTCCTCCCTTTCCCCGTACACTTTGCCCATGAACCCCCTCTTGGACTTGCAGATCCGTGCTTTATACCCCAAGAAATTCGACTTCTTCTGCGTTGTCCCTCTCCCTTACGTGACCGCTGCCATAAGCGAGGCCAAATACTGCCTCGACACTCTCGGCGGAGTTGGCATCACCACCATGACCAATCATGAGGGTCTTTACCTCGGTAACTCTGCCCTCGATGGCTTCTGGAGCTACGTCAACAGCCGAACCGACAAGCCTATCATCTACGTCCACCCAACCACTCCTTACTTGAAGGTCAACGGCAAGTTCGTCGAAGCCAATCCTACTTTGTACTCGAGCGGACTAGTCGAGTTCTACTTTGAGACTGCTCGTTGCTACATGGACCTGAGTTATTCGGGAGTTTTGACCAAGTACACCAACATCCGTTGGATCGCTGCTCACGTTGGTGGGGCTTTCCCGGGTATCCTCGACCGTATGATCAAGAGCTTGGGCACGAGCATGGAATCTACCCTCAAGTCGATCTACAGCACCCGGTAAGCCTGTTCCTCTTGTAAACCATTATGCGGTCATTCTGATATACCCCCCACGTATGTCCCATTCAGTATCTTCTGGGACTCTGCTGGACCTGTCTACCCCAGCCAAGTCCGTGGCCTCCTCGCGTACAGCATCCCCAAGTCGCAGCTTTTGCTTGGCACGGACTTCCCCTACGCACCAGCTGGCAGTTACCCAGGTGCTCTGGCAGGCCTCGTCAACGATGCCGACTTCACTCAGACCGAAATCAGCAATATCCTTCGCAACAACTCTGTGGCTCTCTTCGGCAAAAAACTCGACCTCTAAGTTCCTTGCTTTTTGTACTTGAGGGCTTTTTCTGTCTTCGTGCATGTGATGACGTTCGTGTCATTGGATATGGTTCGGTGTCGCACACAATGTGGAAGTTCCGTGTAGCCGTTAATACCTCCCTTCTACGTTTATATTTCCCCCCTCTTCTCTATTCGTGTTTGGCTGTCGCTGTTTTGGCTTTCGTCCTCACGTGTCTGAATTAGATGGTGGTATAGACAACGCGTTCTTTTCGAATCTCCCTCCTCGACTGTGTGCCTGAGCCGACTATGCCTATTGCACGGAGATTGGGTGTATTAGATTCCGAAGCGACTCCCGATATGTGATCGGGCAACGGGATAGTTGTACGAATTAGGTGTGATAATGGCTGTTTCCTACTACTGAGGATCTGCGACGCACCGAAACGTGACTCTGGTAATGACGAGCCTTGGATTTGAATCTGTAATCAATACCGCAATACGATGCTCTTACATTTTCTTATTGGCCCAGAGGATTGTTCCTCATCTACTAGGATCAAACTTCATAGAGAGTGGGGCACCGGAGCTAGGGTGCCGGACCAACTCGTTGGTGGACATTCGCCAGCAGTTGTAGCAGAGATAGGCCCAGGGTTTTAGATTCGCATGCAGGTTAGAGAGTTCTGGGGTTGATCTCGATTATGTCACCCCGGTCACTATACGGATCCCACTTGCACTCATAGAATTGGAACCCAGCCACGCTAGCAATTGATACTTCAAGGGAGCTAGAACCACAACCAATAGCCCTGTTGAGGGCTGCCTGACCCGCCGGCGGGTTGGACCCTTGTGGGAGACGTCCGACGCAGAATGCAAGGGAACGCGGGAAAGTGATGCCAACGGTAGTCTCGAAACGCTTCTGGAATCTTAGATAACCCTGCACAGACGGTTGAATAAATAGCCCCCGAGAGTTGCGCGACTGGATGCTGTTCTTTCTAAGCACCTTCTACTCATCCCCTGAACCTGTCATCTGCCCCCATACCGATACCTACCCCGCCGGGTACTCAACCACTCTTTGCGGGCCTCTTTTTATCTATTTTATCTAGATCCTGCTGAGACACTCAAACCATGAAATCTTTCACTTCTTTTCTCCTCGTTGGAGCGCTTGCATATACCGCTGTGGCCGATGAGCTGACCGAAATCGCCCCCGAAAACGTCAACGGCTTGAACGTTACCCAGACAATTGTAGACAGTTCCAACTGTAAGTGTGTTTGAATGAAGGCTGGGCTCTCTGTGATAGTTCTCACTTCCTTATTTATTGGTGTGATGCAGCTGGTATCGACCTTTCGTTGCTCAACTGCACCACCGACGCCCTGGATTTCATAAATACCGCGGCCGCCACCGCAAACTCAACCGCCGCCCGCCGTCGAAAACGTGCAAATACCGGAAATGGAATTGACGTCCACTGTAAGTCTGCCCGTCAAAATTTCGCGGACATATTTGCTTCCGTTGTCATCGTTTCCTGACTCCCTGACGGGTAGCACACCTCGTCTTCCCTTGGTACCAGGATCTTGTGCCGACCAGCGGCGGTAACCCTACCCCAGACTGGACTCTGGAGGACCACCTGAGCTTCGCCAGTGGTCTCTGTGAGTAACTGTCATCTTTGCTCCCGACTGACCGCAGCATTAATCTCTGGGAAATCTCTTTAGCGATCACCAAGACCGTCTTGGGAAACAGCGCACCTCAAGCCAATGTCTACTTCGGAGACCGGGCTCGAACTGCTGCCATGGCTCGTTTATTGAACATCAGTGTTGCCGCCGTGAGTGTCAGTTCCCTCTACCCAGGCACAATTTACCCATAAGCGCCCGTTGGATGCACAGATTCGTTCTTTGTACCCAAAGAAGTTTGACTTCTTCTGCGTTGTTCCTCTTCCGTACGTGAACGACGCTATTGCCGAAGCCAAGTACTGCCTCGACACCCTTGGGGGGGTTGGCATCACCACCATGACCAACCATGAAGGTCTCTACCTTGGCAATTCCGCTCTTGACGGCTTTTGGAGCTACATCAACAGCCGCACCGACAAGCCCATCATTTACGTCCACCCAACCACTCCTTACATGAAGGTCAATGGCAAGTTTGTCGAGGCTAATCCATCCCAATACGCCAGCGGACTTGTCGAGTTCTATTTCGAGACCGCTCGTTGCTACATGGACCTGAGCTATTCGGGCGTTTTGACCAAGTATACCAACATCCGTTGGATCGCCGCTCACGTCGGTGGTGCTTTCCCCGCTATCCTCGATCGGATGATCAAGAGCTTGGGATCGACCATGGAGGCTTCCCTCAAGTCCATCTACAACACTCGGTGAGCCTCACCATCTCTGGAAGACGTGCGCCAACTTTGATCTCACATTCTGCTTGCCGTTGTTTTCAGCGTCTTCTGGGACTCTGCTGGACCCACCTACCCCAACCAGGTCAAGGGCCTACTCGGTTACAGCATCCCCAAGTCTCAGCTCTTGCTTGGCACGGACTTCCCTTATGCGCCAGCCAACATTTACGCAGGTGCTCTCGCAGGCCTTACCAACGATCTCACCGACTTCACCCAGACTGAGATCAACAACATCCTTCGCAACAACTCTGTCGCTCTCTTCGGCAAAAAGCTCAACCTTTAAGTTCCCTACACTGATACATATTGACCTTGTTGCTCCCATACCTGTTGTATATTTGATGTTCGTTATTCCGTCAAACGTGGTTTGATTCAATATAGGTCGCAAGCTGGACTCAGTTCCGTCCAATCAACCAGGGCGATATTACCTTTCGTTTTACTTTCACACCTCTGCTTTTAGTATAGCTTGTGGTTTGGCCATCGCTCGTATATTCTCATTTATAGCTCGTGTCTGTACCAGAGGCATGGGCGACGTAAGCGTCTATCGTTTCCTTGCTTGCGCCCCCTCGCGTAAACCACTTGTATGTACTCGAAGGGCTCGCGTATCACGGCGAAGAGAAGATGAAGCACCGTGGACGGGACGCGACTATGATCGATGATAATCATATACATACATAGACCTAACACAAGTCTGCGCCAATTTAGTTATCGTATATACATCAATGCAACGTTACTCCGATGGCGATTCTAGTCTCCGGATTCCACAGCCATCGTAGTGACCTGCACGCCAGCCATTGAGGAAGAAATCAGTCTCGCCGAAGGACGGAAGGACGGTTCTACCGGTTGTGTGGTAATAAGGCTAAAGCTGGCCGAGGCGTTGATCATCTGTCTGATGCGGAGGGACGTTCCGTCCTTCCACTTTCGTACGAGAGGTAACGCGTGGCCCGACTTGCTAAGATTTATATGGCAACAAATGCGGCCCGTTCAGTGCCATTCTGAGACTAGCGCCATAATTGGGGTTTGTTGGAAAATGATCGTAATCGTCGTCGGTAACTGTGGTTGTTGTTGTTCTCGACCTGAAGCCCTCTAAGTCCAGCTCCACGTCCACAGTATCGCCGAGGCGATGGCCTTTGGATGGTGCGGCCGACGCTTCTGGTAAAGAGGGTGGAAGGTGGGGTGTTCTGGGTATAATATCAGCGGAGTTCCCCAAACTGCAGGCGGTTTTAGTCGTCCTAGGAAGAGTCCGCATTTCAAGGTCACCGAGATCTAATGTAGCTAGGCTAATTTCGAGGACGGGGATTTGGTCATTTGCTCTGTGTAGGGCACGGAGGTTGAGAATGATACGACAACCCTATGTGCCGGATCTTATCAGTTCCCGCACCGACCAACTGCTGGCTTTGCTGACGGGCTTACTGAGACGCTCGAGATTGCGATCAGAGGTGCGACGGATATCTTCATCAACGACGGCGGAGCAAAGAGCCAAGTGAATGTCGTTGTGCATGTAATCACGAACATGGCGAAGAAATACGTCGTCCCATCCCTCAGTAGCAGCATCAGCCTTTCCGGATCAAAGGTTAGCGAGCTAAACGTGAGCCTCGTAGCGTAGTTCCGGCTTACAAAGGAGTAGAATACCAACTATCTTTGGGTAGATTCTTCAGGCTCTGAACAGCGGTCAGGGAGAACAGGGCAGACTCCATAACCAAGTGAGGAATGAAAAGGCCAAAGAGGAAACGAGGAAGTCTGTCCGTGACGCATCCAATCGGTATGGAAGTTAAGTGGCGAATCGCTAAAAGATCGGTAGCATGAGAACTACGATAGCATAGGAGAAAGAGCCGCAGTGACGTACGCTGTATCTGTTCCAAACCAAGACCTAAGATTGTCACGCACGCAGACACATTTCCAACGAGACCAAGCGCCAAGACACGGTTCACGATCTGGAAAAGGGTGAGAAATGCGATACACAAAGCAGCCGAGTTTTACTGACTCACAGCATTTCGTTCGTCTGTAGTTTGTTTGCCTATGAGCGAGCTGAAACGGGTGAAATAAAGTATCAAACTCACAGAGAGCGGTTACTCTTAGAACGAGAATGACTGAAGGTACTCATATCAACCACAGCCATACAGTAACCCTCCGTCGACGCAACATAAAACCTGACGCATACCTTGAACGACTACAACAACTACCAGCCCTCCCCAGCCCTCCAGTCTGAACCAGTTTCGGCAAATAGAGTCGGTTACATCTTTAGCAAACAACACGCTAGAGGAACGTTTGTGTTTTGCATACATACCCTTACCGAACTAAATCAAACTGGACTTACCTCACATTTACTATAAGGATCGAGGGCCCCAAGTAGCGATTCAGTAGGAATAAACATTTTACCCATGATAACGGTGCCCTGGGGTATGGGGAAAGATCGTCAACGAGCGCATCCTAACCTTAGGGGCAAGGGAGCGTCTTTACATCCACACGAGATGGATCTCGTCGAAAAGGCTGATGGAAAAGTCCCAAATATTAAACGCCTTGAAGTGGCGAGGGCAGGACATGGGTCGTAGTGTTAGTAACGCTACGTTCTGGGTTGCGCAATACGTGTCGAACTGACCAATGCAGCGACTGAATCCCGAGACTCAAATTAACATGGGTTGAAATCGTCAAGATAACCATCACTCACCAGTAATATACCTTACAATCTGCAAATGGCTCAACGTAATGGGAACGTTCTCGTGAAAGTCCTGACTAGTGGTGCCTAAGACTTCGGCCATGTCATGAAGTGCAACCGTCGACACTATGCACCGATTTTCAACTTGCGTAGCCTTCCTATGCCGCCCCAGAAACCTGACGCAGTTGCCAAGTGGCCTTGGACTGGGGATATGGGAATGGGATGGGATGGGATGGCTGGAGGACGAAAACCAAGCGAAATGGGGTGAGATCCATGGCCGAAACTACCCAAGGCGGGGATAGCGAAGGAGGCCGGAAATCCCCGGATTGGTGAGTATTGCCTATTTCTGAATTAAAAGCCAACATGTGAGGAGGAAATCTACGCATGGAGATAAGGGGGACGCCTTGTGATGGTTTCCATCGGAGTGCCAACGAACTAGCCTTTCCCCAGAATGTCCATGCGGGCGGGGCTGATGTGGATCAATTATCGCATCGTCACGATCCTGATATGTCACAGCCTCGAGTGGTTCAAACGCGTTCTACATTGCAAGCCTTCGTGAACAGGACCCTGGCAACGATACTTGTGTTCGAGGATGATAAAAACGTTCTAGTGTCCCCCGCTTCCCACGGTTTCAGGTTCTACGACAGTCTCGAAGAGAAGGGATCCAGTGACAGTGACACGGGTGGAAGATATGCGTTGATTTGCCATGAGATGCTAAGTACAGATGATATGCTATCGAATGACACCGTTTCCTGGGCGTGTTTACAAGCACTATGGGCAGACACAAGATTCAGTAAGGATTCCAGAAGCTGTTTGGGCAAAGGACTCACCTGAGAGTAGTAGTCGTTGGCATATGTGCAGGTATAGGGCGACGCGCAAACAGTAGGGCCAGTATAGCTGATACCTAGGGAGTGCGAATCGTTAGGGTGTTCCAAATTGTGAGAAGTTATCGGTTTCTAATCACCTCCGCATTGGCCATAGTGGGTTTGAGTTGCACCGCTGGCCGTCGTAGTAGTGGTAGTAGTGGTAGAGGTCTTAGACGTAGAGCTGGTCTTGGTGGAAGTGGTAGTGGTAGTAGTGGAGGAAGTTTTCGTAGAGGACGTGGATGACGTCTTGGTCGTGGTCGTTGTGGTCTTGGTGTTGCTGCCACCACAGGTGAACACGGCAGGTCCGGGAATGACATATGTAGTCTGGGTCTGGGCGGCTTGGCCGTAGATATCGATAGCAGCTGTAGACACAAAATTTTAGATTTTCCTGTTATCGTCTGCTCCATAGATGAAGATCTTACTTCCGGGGTCGCTATTGCTGTAGCAGCCTGGGAACTTGCAGGTATTTGCGGGCACGGTGGATC
>WSUI01000350.1:0-32471 GCA_019633595.1 Tulasnella sp. UAMH 9824
GACCGCTTGTGCATAGATACTTCGACAAGCCCGCACCTCACCTTCGAACAGTCATGTTATCATTCCTTTTCTGGCCCACACAGCCGTTAGATCTCCTCGGTGGAAGTGCAACAAATCTTCGGCACGTCCATCTATCTGGCATTTCAATTCAATGGAAGACGGGGCTGTTCGCCTAGTTGAACGTCTTAAACCTTACGGACGCGAAGGAAGAGGGGCTCACTACCACACACTTCTTCGACATCCTACACGCAAGTCCGTGCCTAGAGCGCCTCGAGTTGGAACGGATGTCGGCGACGATTGACCACCCACCATCTCTCCAAGCGATTACTCTTCCCAACCTGCGACACCTTCATCTTCGTAGTTGCAAGACCGATTTATCGGCAATCATTCTACGGCAAATCCGAGCACCGTCTTGTATCGAATTCCATCTGGACGTAACCCTGATGGGGTCCCGGTGGGACGTCTTTGTGTTTTTAAATGAGGGTGTTTACCCTTGTCAGGAGTTCTTCGGTGTCGCACACAGACGCAACGGATCATCAGAAATCACAATCGGGGAAAACCACGTCAGGTGGGCAAGTTACGGAAGAGGCAATGTCCACAACCCCGTGATGTTCTGCGTGGACATAAGAACTCATTATCCGGGCGTTTGCATTCAGTGGGTAGAAATTACCCTCCAGGGCGATCCTTCTATCAACATCCGGTTTAGCATCGGGAGCTACATTTTCGAGGAAGAGTTGGACAGGGTTGCACCGATGCGAGGCGTCACGAGAATAGAATTAGAGGACTTCAGGAGCAAACACCGCCTTCTCTTTGTCTTGGAGTTCATGGGCAAACCTCTCGCTATCAATGCCTCATTGCCATCGCTACCATGCCTTCGCGAACTCCTCTTGCGCAGCACGCAATGGGACGCCCAGGACCTCCTCGACATGGTGCGTTCAAGGTTCAATTTACTGTCGTGGGAGGGTAACGAACGGACCCCTCTAACGATCAACATTGCCCGGGAATCATTCTCCACGACCGGCTATACTACACCGATTCTCGACCTAACCACGCTCATGGAGATCCGGGAGATTGAAGGTGTCGAACGAGTTCAGTTTGTTGGCTTAGAAGAGCTCGACGGCATGTTGGCGATTATTTGGGACGAGGAAACATCAAACCCAGTCCGTAGTAGATGAAAAGGAGGATGCTCGATAACTCGCTCGAATTTTAACAAGTGGCGAACGGTCATCCTCTACATCAAACCTTTAATATGTTGTAGAATTAGCTCTAACCTCTGTACGTTTCTGTCGGACGGAATGAATCAATGAAGCTGTCCCAACCCCGCCCGATCTCTCCCAGCAGACCAGCCATCCAGACAGGCAATATTTAGAAACCCGTCCAACATGGCTAGAACACCTTCAAATCCAAACTCTTTACTCGTAGTTAACCACGTGTTATTCGTAAGATAAGACGCTCAGAACTCAACACTTGCAGCCTACCGATGCAAGAGTGGGGGGGTCGGGGAAACGCTGACTCTCTTGCCTTCGCCCAACCAGGTCATTTATAGCTATTAAATTCTTCGTAAAGCTGATCCGATCGAAGAAGTAGCTGTAATCGCTTCGGTATGACGCACAAACTGGCGGTCCCAGTACTGCCGGGTACGGTCTCGGCGGCCGACTCGCAGCCTTGTGGGAAAGCCATATTTCCACAGGGTCGACTCGTCAGGAACGACATTCATTCAATTGCATTGAACACTTACTGTGCACGGATTGGTGCTTCCTTGTACAAATCTAAACTCGGCTCCGTAACCTTCTGGCTCGGCCGCTCGACCGAGCATTCTGTCGTCCGTCCGGCTCCGAACCGGAATGAATTAAGCGTTAAGTTGCTTTTAAACCCAACAGCCGGGTCTCCCCCACCACGCTTTATTTCCTACTCAGTGCGCCAAGTTCTGAGTGGCATTCTCGCCTGGCGCGCCGGACCGCGAGAAGTTCGACTAGTCAGAACAAACTGTGACACTTCAATTCGCGCACCTCCACCACGCGCTCATACCACCAAGGATATCCTCGAGCTTACCCGATAGATTTGGCTCTATTCCTCGATCATGTGGCTAAAGTAGGGTTGTAGTGCATAGCAATGTTGTCAGACGGCGGTGAGCAGGGCCATACACTGGGCTGGCGTCATCTGATACCTCATTCCTCCTTATTCAAGGTCCAGAACATGACAATTCGGATGGATACCACTAACTCACGATGCAACGCAGCCTCGAACGAGGCCACTCGACACGCCCAGAATATCACTGCTTCCCCCATCTCCCAGCTTCCCACCGAACTCCTTGTTGACATAATCGGTCGGACACTTCCGTCGGTGGAATTTACACCCGAACAGCTGGACCTCAGTGCATCCGCCAATATTCGAAGGCTTTACACGACTCGGCTTATCTCGAAACAACGGCAAGAAATCATCGACGAAACTCCTGCGTTCTGGACATTCATCGTCTCTACCCCTACCACCTCACGTCAACGAAGCGACCATTCGTCGATCAGGAACGGGTCCTTTAGTCATTGTCTTTGAATATCCTCCGTCTCATAGGGGATCCTTTGACCCAGTGGCGTTGGTTGAGGACTTCTTGAGATCCGTGGCTCATACCTTCCCTCGATGGTCCACATACTGTGGACCGCTTGTCCATGAATACTTGGACAAGCCGGCACCTCACCTTCGAACAATCATGTTAACACTACTTTTCTGGCCGACATGGCCGTTCGAACTGCTCGGCGGAAGTGCAACAAATCTTCGACACGTCGATTTATCTGGCATTTCAATTCGATGGAGGACGGGGCTGTTCGCCCACTTGAACGTCCTGAAGCTTAAAAACGCGGGGAACGAAGAGCTCACCACCACGCACCTTTTCGATATCCTACACGCAAGTCCGTGCCTAGAGCGCCTCGAGTTGGAAAAGATGTCGGCAACCTTTGACCACCCGTCATCTCTCCAAGCGATCACTCTCCCCAACCTGCGACACCTTCACATCCGTGGATGCGGGATGGATTTCTCAGGGACCATTCTACGGCAAATCCGAGCGCCATCCTGTCTCGAGTTCCATTTGGACGTTACCCGCACGCGCCCCGGTCGGACGTCCTTGCGTTCTTAAATGAGGATGTTCTCCCTTTTCAAGCGTTACTCGGTGTCGCACACAGACGCAACGGATCATCTGACATCACACTCAATACTGAACACTTCAAATGGGCAAGCTCCGGACGAGGGGATCTTCAGAGGCCCTTGCTCTTCTGCGTGGACGTAAGAGACCGTTATCTGGGGGTTTGCATTCAGTGGACAGAAAGTATTCTCCAAGGCGATCCTGCTGTCAGCATCCGGTTCGGAAACGGAAACTTCATTTTCGTGCAGGTAGAACACGCCATTGCACTCATGCGATCCGTCACGAGAATGGAATTAGAGGACTTCGAGGACAAATACGACCTTCTCTTTACCTTGGACCTCATGGGCAAACCTCTCGGTACGGATAGGTCAATGCCATCGCTACCATGCCTTCGGGAACTCTTCTTGCCCAACAGGAAATGGAAAGCCCAGGACCTACTCAAAATGGTGCATTCAAGGTTCAATTTGCGGTCGTGGGAGGGCACCTCACGAACCCGCTGACGATCAACATCCCTCTCGAATCGTTACCAGGCGACTACCCTCGAACGATTCTCGACCTCACCACACTCATGAAGATACGGGAGATTGAAGGTATCGAACGAGTTCAGTTTATTGGTTCAGAAGAGCTCGACGGCACGTTGGCGATCACTTGGGATGAGGAAACATCAAACCCAGTCCGTGGATGAAAGGGGAGGATCCTCGATAATTCACCAAGCGGCGATGAACACTCACCCTCTGCAAAGAGTCTTTGACTGTCCGAGAATTAGTTCTAAATCATGTATCCGCTCGTCGATGAGATTCGTGCTTATATTTGATTCGTTATGTGCTGCAATCGGGAGGTCCCGAGATTGCCACGGCTATCTGAACAGGCTACATTCAAGAGCTCCAAGGAAGCCTACAGCATCTTTGACTCTAACCTCAGTGCTCGCAAATGTCAACGCGTTCGAGGGACGCCAAGCTCCGAGCTCAACTCATCCCGGTATCCAATTTGATTTATCCGGCAAAAATGCTGACCCTCTGCTCTTCGCTCATGCAGGTAGTTTGTACCTTCCAAACGCAATTGCAAAGTCAATGCCTATTGATTAACTCTATAATCGCTTCACTGGGACGCACAAATAAGGGATCCCGGGACTGTTAAGCCCGGTCTCGGCCAATTTGCAGCCTAGCTAGCCCGAGCAAACCACATGTCCGAAAGGTTCCCGTAAGCTTGAATCATCAATGTAAGGTGTGAATTCTTCATAAGCGCTGAGAAAGTACACGAAATGTACTTCTTATTACAAGTCTAAACCTCGAGTCCCTAACCTCTCAGCTCGGCGCTCCAGCGACCACTCTGTCGTCCGTGCAATTCCGAGTCAGGCTCGCTTCGGCTTTGGCCTACTCCAAAGACGTTCCCAAAAGCACATTTGATAGTATATCTTTGGTGGGAGATCTTCTAATCTGCGTACCGAAATCCTGAATCGCGGTCTTGTCAACTGCGCCGGACATGAACCGGAGAGAAGTCTCGCTCAGCCGAGTCAGAATAAATTTCTAGCTGCATTAGTTGTTCCTCCTATCCCCGCCACACTGCCATCCCATCAAAAACACTAGCTTAGGCCTGACCCGAGAGATCAAAGATCCACAGTAGGGTAACCGTACTATCGAACTCGGGTGAGTAGACCCGTACGCTCACATGGGGACTGGCGTTATCTTATATCTCATTCAATCCACAATTAAGGCCTTTTTATTTCAACCGCAAACCAGATCACTGGTGATGGAGACTACCGTACAATGCGATGCAGCCTCGAATGAGGTCACCAGCCACGCTCCGACCATCACCGTCCCTCGAATCTCAAGCTTCCTACCGAGCTCCTCGCTGAAATAATCCGCCTGGCACTCCCACTGGTGGATTTTATGCTTCCAGAGCTGGAATTCTGCGCATTCCTACACATGCAAAGGCTCTACACAATGCGGTTCGTGGCGAAGCGATGGCAAGAGATCATCGACGGAACCCCCATTTTCTGGACCTTTGTCGTTTCCACTCTACCATCTCATGTCAATAAAGTAACAATTTATCGATCCGGAACCGGTCCCCTAGCCATCATGTATGCACGTGAGAGAGTCTACGACACATACAGCGACACATGGCCACCCTTCAAGGACTTTTTGGATCCACTGGCTCATACATTCCTTCGATGGTCCGCATATAGTGGACCGGTTGCGCCAGAATATCTTGACAAGCCTGCACCTCACCTTCAAAAAATGATTCTAACCCAAAGCACATGGTCTACTGCGCCGTTGGAACTGCTTGGCGGGAGTGCACCAAATCTTCGACACGTCCATCTATCAAACATGTCAATTCGATGGAGGGCGGGGCTCTTCGCGGGATTAAATGTCTTAAAGCTTGAAAACATAGGGAAAGAAGGATTGACCACCATGCATCTTCTCGATATCCTGCACGCAAGTCCGTGCCTAGAACACCTCGAGTTCGCCTTAATGGCCGCGACTGTTGATAACGGCCCAGCATACTCTCAAGCGATCACACTCCCTAATCTGCGATATATTCACTTCCGACGCTGTGACGACACTTTCACCCGGG
Organism: Tulasnella sp. UAMH 9824; assembly: GCA_019633595.1. Classification (NCBI taxonomy): domain Eukaryota; kingdom Fungi; phylum Basidiomycota; class Agaricomycetes; order Cantharellales; family Tulasnellaceae; genus Tulasnella; species Tulasnella sp. UAMH 9824. The sequence goes on from WSUI01000350.1 coordinate 5,708, forward strand.
CCATTCTACGACCAATCCGAGCACCATCCTGTATCGGATTCTATCTGGACGTAACTCTTAATGGGTCTGAAATGGGCGTACTGGCGTTCTTGGATGAGGATCTCCAGCCTTTCCAAGAGTTACTCCGCGTTACACACAGACAAAACGGGTCATCCGAGATTTCACTGTATGATGACAACTTCGAATGGGCAAGCTTCGGAGGGGGAGACGTTGAGGACGAGTTCTCCTTCTCCGTCTCCATAACATGCGACGACCAGAGCCTCTGCATTCGTTGGGCCGAAAGTATTCTACTCAGCGACACCGGTCTCAGCATCCAATTCAATCTCAAAATCAACGTTGATCAGCAACTGTTGGAGACCATCGCACCTATGCGGTGCGTCACGAGGGTGGACATAAAGCGCACCTGGACCGTAAACGAGTTTCCCCTAATCTTGGACTTCATCGGAAAACCCCTCAGTGCGGACCCTTCTTTGCCGTCTCTGCCATGCCTTCAAGAGCTTCTCTTGAGCGGAATCGAATGGAATGCCCAGGATCTACTCAACATGGTGCATTCAAGGTTCAATTCAGTGTCCTGGGAGGGTATCGAGAGAACCCCGCTAACTATCAATATTCCCCGTGGACCGTTCTCCTTGACTGGCTCGCCTCAACCGATCCTCGATCTCACCACGCTTATGATGATTCGGGAGAGTGAAGGCGTAGGAGGCGTTCAGTTGGTTGGGTTCGAAGACCTCGACGGGATATTGGCAATAACTTGGGACGAGTGGAGTTCAAGAGCAGTTTGTGGGTGAATGATAAGGATCAGCGATATCCCCGTCAACTTTCACTACGCGACGAGGGATCACCTTCGGTCACACCCACTGCATCGCACTTTGGTATGTTATGGAATTAGCTTCAAACTCTGTAATTTCCCGTCGTTCGAATCCATGCTTGTTTCATCGTGTATTCCAGTCGGGAGGCCCCACACTGCGGCCAACCGATTCCGCCGCTTAGCCGCGCGCTCGTCCTTCAATACTGAGTCGGAATCATTTCTTAGCTCCACGGGTGCAGAGCGTCGGCAATAATATATATTCACCGTCGGAAGCGTAAATGTGAACCCAAAGTTTTACCATTGAGTCCAGGGACCCTCGCGGCATGATAAATGACAAGGCCAGCCGAGTGGCGTGGGATCCGGAACAGGGACCCCTCCTCAACTAAAAGCGCCGCCTAATGTAGTGGGAACCATCCACACACGCATCCCACTGACGATACCAATCTTCACCTAGTACTAGAGACAGCCACGCTTCTCCAAGCAGGTCTCTAAACTAGAGTTCTCGCGGTCATCGGACTAGCACGGTCCGACTTATGTCCCTCGCGAACGTTTCTTAGGAAGTGCTGGAGAGCATTGCACCCATGCGATGTGTCACGAAGGTGGATGTCGGACGCAATTTGACCATAAACGAGTCTCTGTCCGCCTTGAAGTTCATCGGCAAGCCATTTCGTGCAAATTCAACACTAACAGCACTGTCATACCTTCGAGAGCTTCATTTGACCGGCATAGGGTGGACCGTGCAAACCGTACTCGACATGGTGGGCTCGAGGTCCAATGTCATGTCCTGGGAAAGCTTGGAATCGACCCCCCTCACGATCAAAGTGTCTCGCGGAGCGTTCTTCGCGCCAAGCTCCACTCAACCAATCCTTGACCTCAAGGCACTTACCCAGATTCGGGAAACCAAAGGCGTAGAAGGTCTTAGAGTTGTTGTTTGGAGAAACTTGACGGCATATTGGCGATAACCTGAGACAAGGATACATCGAGACAAGCTTGGCCGGGCTGAAGGAGGACCATCGCCACAACTCCGGGAGTATCCTTGTGTTCGGCTGCAAAATGCATCTTCACCTCCGCTGTTTCCTCTGACCATATGCAAATCTCCAATTTTTTTTGGGATTCGCTCCGAACCCAGCCTTGTTGGTCATCCTCGTAATTGCTGTGGCGTGTGACGTATTCCGCCGCCGGCCCGAAGCAACCATGTAAAAAAGTCATATGTTGAAAAAAAGTTGAGCCGGACATATCATATAGAACATTCTATGCTTTTCGGCGAAATCAAATGAAAAAAAAACCCCTGGCCGGCTGCTTAAGGCTCAACTCGCAGTGGTGGGAGGGCTCCGAACCAACCTCGCTAGCGATTAGGCCGGCTTGCAAAGTATGGTGGTGCCTTCCTGTGCCTAACAATTTCTGATCTCACGAGAGAGTAAGGCTGGCTCGTCTTTCCCGTTTCGCTATGCTCTCTCTCCCCCATAGTGAAAGCTGTTCCCAGGTGGTTGAGAATTTTCAGGTCTTCAGAATATATCTTTCATGCCGGTTCGAGCACGGTGTGTCCTCATCCGCTCGACCAAACTCTTATTTTGGGTTAATATACATGCACAGTTTGAAGTAGTAATCGCACGAGAAAACTTATGCAACTTTAACGGATCCTGAACGTTGGATAAAAGGCAAAATAGTCAACTTCGACTTGTCCCACTGAGGAAAATATAAGTAATATTGGGAGTCAGGCTCGAATGGAGGAGGGCCAGCGACACAGGGCTTACCACGCCACTCGTCCAATATAAATCCTGTTCAACCTTCGCCCTGACCTCCTCTAGCGAATTAGCTTCAAAAAGAACCAACGATCCGAATATTTTCGTTCCGCCTGCGGTCGGAGATTCTGGAGATATTAAGGGTCCAGCGACACCTATCGTGAAACATCAGATATTCCTTCCTTCGGTGAGCAGGATACTGAAAGATAAGCGTGAGCTTACGATTGGTAGGATCTGCCCCTATCCTTGCGCCGTGTTCTGGTCCGACCTTCATGCGCAACTCCTGAGTTCCTGGAGCGTCGCTGTCAGGTGCCCAGACGACGAAGATACTCTTGCCGGACGGCAGTTCAGCAGACATTGGGCTGGATGATAGCAGATATACAGATGAAACGTAGATGGTAGCATCCGTAGGGCTGCATACTTGAGCCTTATTATACCCCCACGCCAAGATGTCGGTTACGGTCCAGGAGCACGTGACCAACGATTGGATGACAAAGTCCTCGGCATGGGCTCAGTAATCACGGCTTGCATAGCTATGGCCGACTGCTAAAAGGTCGAGTCTCGTATTGACTTGCCGGGCAATGACCGTTCAAGGCAGTGACATGTCGGTTTGTACGAAGCCGGTCCAAGTTGGGGATTATTGCATTCAATCTAAACTTAGAATCTACACAACCTTGGTAGTTCCGAGGACCGGGAGATATGGTAAGATTGTTAACTTAGACTTGTCCCACTGTGCAAAATGGGGTTGGGCATGTCAGCTGGTTGTTGCACGACGTGGGAGCCCGCGCCCACGGTTACGCACCACGCCCGTCCTCCAATACACGTCTTGTTCCATCTTCTCTCTAACTTCCTCGAGCTTAGTTGCTTCTATCAGAAACATCGATCCGATAAGTTTCCTCTCTCCGCCAGTCACGGACTCGGGCGAGAGCATCGGGCCAGCAAGACCTAACACCGAATCCGACGAAATCGTATGAGCAAATATCTGCGTCAAGGATAGAGAGTTGATTACTCACGGACTGTAGGATCAGACTTTGCTCTAGCGGCATGCTCCTCCCGGACGCTCATCCGCTTTTCGAAGGTGCCCGGGGCTTCATCATCGGGTGCCCAGACCACAAAGATGTGCGACGTTGTACTTGACATGGCTCTGAGCTGTAATTTGGGCCGAGGTAGCAAGGTTCCACGTTGGAGTGAAAGAGCGAGTCTCGAGTCAAAGGTTGGCTGTCGGATGGGAATCAACCGGCCGAGCATGTTCGAGTCTCAAATCGATCCGAAAAGGCACGTGACCGTAAACAGGAACGTTCGGGGGAAGCCAAGCTATCTCAACCCGGCTCTACAATCGTCATGACAGGGAGTAGAATTCGATTGTTGAGGAAATAAAGAAGAATCTATGCGGTTATGGCAACTGTAGTAACAAGGACGGTAGAGGAATTAAATACTCAGCCAGCAAGTTTCCTTGACTGTTATCCTAGCCTCTCATGGGAATCGCCTTGGGTTGTTCTATCCTACCAAGCGTGAGGTAAAGAGGAAGTAGTGGCGTTGGTCGGGTCAGTTGTCGTCGTCTCTGCTTGGCTGCCGAGACTGATAGTGTTCACCTGAGCCGCCGGATGCTGCGTTGAAGGCCATGAACTTGCTCGATAAACTGGTCGAACGCTTTCGGGTCGCTTGGGAGCGGTGGTCGTGTGGAGGTTAGGGTGATTGACTGCGCATGGCTCACTTTTCCTCTGAGAACTGCGTCGAATGCTCGAGTGACGCGTTGCTTGTGCTGACGGTGAGGTCAGTTCCTCGCTTGAAAACGGCTGTATTCGGTACCGCTGCAGCGCGCGAGGGCTTGTCAGGAAGAATACCTTCGATACGGATCGATTTTCCACCCGGATAAGACCATTTCTGGGAGTAGGTCCGTAGCTGGGTTGGAGCGGAGGACCATAAGGGTTGGGTGGGAGATGTTGATAGCGTCTGGCGGACAAGGGAGGGGAAGTCAAAGCAGTGGTTTTGGAACCTTGGGTGAAGCGGCATAAGTTCTCAGTGCTATTCAAGGAAGTATTCGTGGGAGGTGAAGGGGAGCGGGAGCGCGTTTGATTTTCAGTTTTGACCGCAGTCGTTCCGAGAGCTTCTGCATCAATCTCGTCGCCGTCCTCTAGCTGATCCACCTCTTCTTCTTTGAAAATGTTCCACGACCCGATTTGGCGCGGTTCGCTAAAGTTTATTCGAGAATAAGAGTTGTTCGTAGCTGTAGTTGAGTGAATAGGTGTTGTGACGAAGCGTTCCATGCTCGGTGACAAATGACACTGGATGAGACCTTCGGAGAGCACTTTCCACAAGACAAAGGATTCCGCTACTTCCTCATCCTCAAATGGCCCAGGGGTGGCGATAGTAAACTGGGAATCTGTTCCGAGGTTCAGGATAAGCTCCGTAGATTGAACTGCGGCGGGTGAGGTAGAGCAGTAATGCAGACATAAACGCTAAGAAAACTTACCTTTACCGTCAGGCTGCGTATCGAACTTCAGGCATAGGGGCCCGAGGCCGGCGGAAAAGCACTTTGAGTAGTATTCGGAAACCATTGAATGGAGAGGTGGGGTCTGATCTTCGAGTCGAGGTGAACTGTCTTTCGAAAGAGCAATGTCGGTTCGGTCTCTCGAAAAGCCACGAGGTTCATGTTGATCATTAGAGAAAGAGCAAGAGTGCATTTTCTAAGTGTGAAGCGAGAGTGTGATCGGAGCTATTCGCCGGCTCTCCAACTGCTTGGCAGTTTATCGGAGCCGAGTGACCTTGTCTAAGGGAGTCTTTCGGTGTTTGAAGGGACTTTGGTGCGAACCTCAGCCTCCTGTTATTAGAACGTGTGACGTCGTTGCAGGGAGTTGTCGAGGTTCGAGGACAACAAACAGGAAGCACGTGAGCTTTCCACGGTTCCGCTTGTCGACGGGATGAGGTCAGCAGACTAACCCAACCAGACCCAACCTTGCTGGTGCAGCACTCCAAACAAAGGCCGGGAATTATATAACTACGAATCTAACCTCCTCAGCAGGCTCCCTAAATCCTTTCCCTCCTCTTCTCTTCAATGCTCCGTTCTCTTATCAACCCCGTCCGAACTTTGCCGAAGTTCGTTCCGTTTGGATCGAGCAGAATGTCTACTTCGTCTCAAGTCCAAAAACACCTCTTCCTCGTATATGCACCAGACTGCGTAGATCAAGGCATTTTCGAAAAACGACTGGAGGTTCGCGAGAAACATCTCCAGGAGGCTTTGCCTGCCCTCGAGTGGCAGGCGGACGTTTCAATGAGTAGGTCGATAACTAGTCTTGCGTTTCCAGCAAATCGCCATCAAACCAATTACTGATCTGGACCTTCTACCTTTAGAACTAGGTGGTGCGGTGCTGACACCCGAGTCGATAACTGGCGAAGGACCGGGGAAGATGGTTGGTTCCATGCTCCTTTTCGAGGCTGAGTCCATCGAAGCAGTCAAGAAAAGAATAGAAAGTGACATTTACTACACGTCTGGAGTCGTGAGTTCCTATAATGATGATCATTACTCTGTTGACTGCTGACGAAGAATCATGATCTACCAGTGGGATCCCAACAAGCTTGTTATTCTTCCATACGTAAAAGCACTGGGAACTACACATATCTCGTAATAGCTATCCCAAATCTCTTTGATACGTGCGCCTGGACGCGGATTCACTTCGAGGAGCTTTGCTAAGGTTCGATGCCATCCATTCCTCAAGTACCGCGGAGCTCTGCACCCACTGTCTCAACATAGCTATCTATCACTTCTCCGCTCTCTCTTCCTTGAGATAGGAATTGGTCTGCACGGCGTCTTCATGCCTACGGTGGGGTACACAAATGCAACCGCAGCACGTCTGCTGATATTCGAAACTCTATAGCCATGCGAAGGAGGCGCTTACATAACCTTCGGGTTTTGCTCTGATCGTAGCATAACTGTAAGCACCAGGGATGACAATTGGGCTGCAATTCTTCGGTCGGGCTGCCCCCGAAACCCCTTAGTGAGCACGTGCTTCCTCGTCACGAAGGTGACAAATATCGTTTAGGCCCACGGAGACTCGCCGCAACGACCACCATGGCACCCACCACCGCACCATACGGAACCTGGAAATCTCCCATTTTGGCAGATCTCATTACTCAGAAGGTATGTTTTCTAGGATCACATCTCCTAACTGAGTCGGCTCATACGATCCTTTACAGACTATCAGCGTAGCGGAGGTGCACGTCGATCCCGTCACCAACGATATCTACCACGGAGAGTCTCGCCCTTCTGAGGGTGGAAGGATTGCCATTGTCAACACGAAAGCTGGTCAAGATGTCTTTGGACCAGATTGGAATGCGAGGTCTGGCGTGCACGAATACGGGGGATCGGCATTCGCCGTCCGCGATGGCGTCATCTACTTTACGGATTTTAAGACGAAGCGGCTATATGTTATTAAAAGCAACAACCTCGAAGCCGTATCACCAGGTTCGTCAAAGTTCGTTTCCGAGTCATCCATTCCGCAGCTGACGTAGCAGTACCAACTTGAAGACAACGAAAACCACCGCTTCGGTGACCTCAACATCCATCCTTCCGACTCTCATCTGGTTCTTTCCACTCTTGAAGACCACACCAAACCAGCGCCCGAAGATGTAGTCAACACTCTCGTCATTATCAACACCCAAACTCAAAGTTTGACGGCGATCGCTCAGGGGGCCGATTTCTACTCCACAGGCCGCTTTAGTCCCGATGGAACCAAGGTGTCCTGGATCCAGTGGCACCACCCAGATATGCCATGGGAGGGCTCGGAGCTCGTTGTGGCCGACTTCGACGCATCATCTGTCTCAGTTTCCAACCCGTCGGTCATCGCGGGCAAACCGGGGGACGAAAGCATCAACGAGGCGTTCTGGGCATCTAACAAGACGTTGGTGTACCTCAGCGACAAGAGTGGGTTCTATAACCCTTGGAAGTATGATGTGGGGAGCAGATCCAGTTCGCCGATCCTTCCGAAGCCGGCGGAGAAGGACTACGCGGAGCCAGCATGGTTATTGGGTGCTTCGAGGTGGACGGCGTTGGACGAGAACACACTGTTGGTCTCACCAACTACCAATGGTGATGCCTCACTCGGCCTTCTTCGTATTGACTCAGGAGAGTTCACAGAGATCAAGTCACCCTATGTCAATCTCGGGGCGGTCCATGGCGTCACCTCTAGTTCCGCTGTCTTTGTCGGCGTCACAGACGATACTCCAGCAGCGCTCATTAAAGTCACACTCCCCAATACTGTCTCTCCGGCATCCGGATCGATTGACAACGCTGTATTTGAGACGTTGAAGGAGACATCTTCGGCCGCATCTACCATTTCAAGAGGATTATTCCCCAAGCACCAGTCGATAGCCTTGGAGATTCCAGGGAGCGGAGCTCCATTGCATGTTATGTACTTCCCTCCGACCAACCCAGACTACGCTGGGGGGAAGGACGGCGAGCTGCCTCCTTGTGTAATGAATATTCATGGCGGCCCTACCTCCCGAGTAGCTCCTGGATTGAGCTGGACGGCGACGTACTTTACGTCGAGAGGATGGGCTTGGTAAGTTGACTACTTATTTGCTTCTCGGGTTCTTACTAAGTTTTTTCCTCCCGCATAGGGTTGATGTCAATTACGGTGGATCGAGTGGATACGGGCGTGACTATCGGTACGTCCAGATTGCGGGGACCAACCACCCCGCCCTAATATTCACTCGACGTCTAGGGAGCGGCTTCGCGGCAATTGGGGCGTTGTCGACGTTAACGATAGCGTGACCGCTGCTCAACAACTTTCCGCGCGAGGGCTTATTGACGGCAAACGAGTCGCCATCCGAGGGGGCTCGGCGGGAGGTTACACCGTTCTTGCCGCAGTTGTTACGCACCCACTCGCCTTCACAGGTAAAACATCTTTCCCGCTCGTCGAGCTCGCTTAAACCGTTACCTGACTTTTGTGCTTCCTTATGATTAGTTGCCACATCCTCTTATGGTATTTCTGATTTGGCGCTTCTCGCATCTGACACCCACAAGTTTGAATCGCGATACCTCGAGAAGCTGATCGGAGGCACATTGCAAGAGGTTCCAGAGGTTTACCGGGAACGCAGCCCCGTTTTCCATGCAAATAAGATCCGGGCACCTCTCTTGGTACATTGCCTTTTCTCTTCATTAGCCCAAGGCGGCGGTCTAATACTGTGAATCTGTAGATTCTTCAAGGCTCGATCGACGCAGTCGTTCCCCCAGGACAGGCCGAAGCCATCGTTAAACAGATTAAGGAAAGAGATGGAAAAGTTGAATATGTTCTTTTTGAGGGGGAGGGCCACGGATGGAGAAAGGCAGAGAACATTAAACGCGCGTTGGAGACGGAAGAGCGGTGGTACGCGGAGGTTCTCCGCCTGTCTTGATAAAAGGTCCTGTCTCGAATATTCACTCTAATGCAAGTTGAATTTGTGCAACGTGATTGCCGCGAGCTGCTTTGCAAGTTCCAGAAGGTCGTAATATGTCGAACGAAGTGAAAAGTATGTGATTCGATTGCGACACGGTCAGGTGTTCTGCAGAGTCTGATTTGTACCTCCAGTATAGAAGGCCCGAGACCGAGTGATAACCCGTGTTCCTCACATAGATAGAGGGACCACCGGTTCAGTCTTGAGCGTATTCATATACCATTTCTATGTGGCAAGGTGGAGGTATTAGATGCAGCACAAGCCAGCCGAACAGTATCAAGAGCGAACCTGTAAGCCAGCAGTGTCGGCCCCTGACAGCGTTCCAACCTCCCGCACTTTAATGTTGACCTTAAGGTACATGAGAGAGACTTAGAGGCTCTCCAACCTACCTGCATTTTATTTGACATGCACCAGTCAATTGGGGGAGGGGGGAGGAAACCGGCAATCCCCAATGATTTCGTTTCCCCCTACCCCCAATCCGTAGATGTAGGGCCGGAGGCCAAAATTCTACCCTCATATAATTTCCTCATTTCTTGTTTTTTCTGGGAGCTTCACATTAAGGTCACTCCCAAATATAGGCGTCCCCCAGGGTCGTTGAGCTTCGTTCCTTGCATCAATGATGTCAGGGACCGTAGTGGATCGCGAACCTGCTCCCTGCCTTCGCAGAGATTGATGCGATTATTCATAGCAAACAAGGCCCAGAGTATTTGCTAGCCTACGCTTATTGTTTAGGTTCGAAGAAGCGGAGGGACATCCAGGACGCCCGACCTCCAACACGTATCGTTGTTGGCCCCGGCAAGCCTTTCACGGAGGAACTCCACATCCGAGCCCGGGTCACCAACCACCCCCGTTGCCTCAATCAGGACACGATCTTCTGTGAGTATGATTCTGGACAATAATGGTGATAGGGAACTTCCATCATTCAATTCCCCATGAGTCCAGGGGCACAGTGTGTGCATCCTGACCCCATCCTAGTTAGGTTCGTTAGTCTCTCCCGGGGCTTCGTAATAACATCTAGGTTCTACGAGAACGGCGTAGGGAGAAAGGTTCTTTGAAGGTGATCGGAACAATACCAGTGAATTTGTGAGATCTGATCGCTTAAGTTGCTCTGCGTACAGAATCTCACACCACGCTCGGTAGACAGTGGTATTTCATTTCAACATAGAACCAACGACGTATTATGCGTAACCGTACCGCTGGCATCTGAGTTCCCAGTTCCCGGAAATCAGCGCCGCGTTAGCTCGACAGGGACTTGAGTGAGTCAATCAAGCTTCCGTCGCGTACTTTGCGACCAAGTCCTGGGGACAAGGTGGAGTGTATATCAGCTGGGGTGATGTAGCTATTTGAATAGAATGAAAAACCTGAAGCCCAGACTGGTTAGCCCCCCGTAGGCTGTCAACCTCGGAACCCTTTTTGAAGACCTTGAACGTGGGCATCGCCCTGATCTCACATTTCTGGGCAATATCCTGCGAGAACCCGGACGAAAATCAAATACCAGTAACACAGAAATAGTGTCGCAGAGAGATTCTTACGGATGCTTCGTCAACGTCTACCTTGTAGAACTCGACGGAATTGGCGAACTCGTCCTGCTTGCTGAGGCCTTCGAAGATAGGAGAAATGAAACGGCACGGACCACACCTGCACGTCGGCGAACGGGTAAGAGTTAGGTCCAGGTCGAGAGCTTGGGATATTCGCTCATAATAGACACACCATGTAGCTGTGAAGTCAATGATAACCGGCTTGTCTCCGTTGGTCTGAGTCAGCGAGGTGCATTGGTGAGTTACGACATCCTAACACCGACATGGAAATCAACGCACGATACGCTCAAAATCATCGAGGGTCTTGATGTATTCTACCATGTTGAGTGTACTCGGGACGGTGGGTGGTTGAGGTTTGGTGGAGATAGTTGAGGAAGCAAATGTTCTTGAGCAGCTTATAAATGGAGGGGTTGACAAACATCTGAGTCAGCAGCTTACGGCACACTTGCACAAACAGCTTCCGTTTGACCTTCTATGGAATTTTCAAAGGGGGTGGTGAACTTTAATCACCTCCGGACAAAAGTACTAAGCGCTCACAATCCGGGCGGTTGGTGGGCCGCCGAGCCGTGGTGCTGGTCTCCAAATCTTCTCCACCGAAGGAGTTAATTTCAACCGTTGTGTGGACAAATGCAGCGTGTCCTCCACATTCCATCCTTTGAAACTAGCTTCCCTGACTTGTGTAAGTCCCGCCTTGTTCTCGAGTAGGAAACAAGGAAGTCTAATAGAAAGCATATTGGCTTTAGAACATCGAAACCCGTATAAACCCCTCCACTGCCGGGGCGCTTACACCACTCGCGAAGCTTGTTCACCACCTACATTCCAACCATTAGCTCGCAAACGTTGTCCGATATGAACATACCACGTGTCGTCGGAAATCAGTATTACGTGGGTGAACTATGTCCCATCGCTCGACTCCCCACCGAACTCTTGGTCGGCGTCCTCCTGCTCGTCCTTCCCAATATACACGCCGTGATCGATAAACGACAGTGCCAAGAGTACATGACTCACCTCTACGCTTTCCGCTCGGTTTCAAAAAAGTGGAGAGGAGTAATAGATGGAACCCCAACGCTGTGGCGCCTCATTTCGTCCACCCTTCCTTTCCAAGTCAACGACACATCGGTGTCCAGATCACTGAACGCCCCCCTTGTCGTCATTTACGACTCAATCACCCTAAACACGCACCGCGTCTCAGACATGCATTCTTCCCGGGAACTCCAGCTTTCTCTATTATCCCCGCCGAGCTTCGCGGAATTGGCAGATGTCGTCCGCCACCGGTGGTCCTCGGTCACGTTTATACTCGCCCCATCCTCCCTGTCCGCAGTTTTGGCAAAACCGGTGCCTCAGCTTCAAAGTCTCACAATTGTGCTCTTTGGGAGATTGCCAGCGGAAATTCCTCAAATAAATCTTGTAGGCGGCTACACCGAGAAACTCCGCCACGTCAGAGTCGAACGACTCGAGTTTCCATCGTTTGACGCCAACCGCATCCCAATGTTTCTTCCAGACTCTATGAAAAGCCTCTGGATAACCGATCACACCTTTTCTTCACGGGACATGAGCGAAATTTACAAAGAATTCCTAACCATCGTCTTATCTCTCCTCATTCCCGTGCTCGGACGGCTTCACGAACGCTGTGGAGGCTCATCCTTTCACTTGTTCCCACCTATTAACGAGGGAAGAGAGTCTCAATTCAGCTGGGGTGGCCAGCTCAAGGACTTGAGGCTAAGGCTTTTCATACCGATGATATCACCGTCCACGGCATTGAAATGAGCCGACAGAGTACGAAGCCTCGCCGTCTTAGGGATCACCCTTGTACTTTCTACGAAGTACCTATATGGGGATACTCTCATCGCCATGCAGTCTATGTGATGCGTCGATAAAATTATCGTGTACGATTGCTTCCCGAAACGCACCCGAAACGTGCTGCGACTTCTCGATGCGCTTGGAGCCGTCGACGCAGCAAATCCAGGTTCCAAAAGCTCAACTAATTTCCCGTCTCTCCACACTTTGCAAATCACCGATTGCGGCACGAACTTGGATACGATTATGGGGATGCTCCGCTCGAGGTTCTCCGGGGCTTCAGACCAGGACGCCGCAAACCGAGTGCCTGACCTTTCGCTCAACCTCACATTTGTGGACCGTGTTCAAGATCGATCCTACGACCCGAATAACATTCCGAGATTCGAATCAGTTCAAGAAATGAGGACCATTCCCGGTGTAAAAGAAGTTCGCTTGGGAAGCGTCTCAAACATCTTCGGGAGGCTGGCCGCTGTGTGGGACGAGGTGTTAATGACGACGGTCTGGGGGTGAATTGACGCAGGAAGTTGCATACTACCTCCTTCCATGCTACATAAAGATCTCTTGATTGTTTTGCGCTGCTTTCTCATGCGACATAATTGGTCGTTTAGCTGTAACCTCTATGTGGTAGAATAGCGAACGAACGCCGATTATAGATAAATCTCCATGGAGTTGCACCCGAGAGGCAGAGAGTCAGTCTTTTTGACGAGGACAGCCGTTCGAGTCTATCCAGAAATTGATTGACAGGATATCTTTGTAAAATACGTACCTCGAGGGGGTTAAACCTACTCTGTGTTTGTCAAGGGCGGAATTCCAACAACCGCTGAGTAGACAAACGCAACAGGGTGCCCTCTGCTATCCATCCATTGAACCTGTCCTCCCCAACTTGTGTAAGTGCCACCTTGTCCTCGAGTACAAATTAACGAAGTCAAATAGACCATACTCCTTTAAACATATCGTAGAAACCATATAAGCCGCTCGACTCGTGGGCCACGTGCACCACTCGCCAAAGCTGTGTTGACCACCTACATTCCATCCATCAATGAAACCAGGGCTCTCCGGCAATCGGTGTCACGTGGATGAACTTGGTACCATCGCTCGACTCCCCACCGAACTCCTGGTCGCCATCCTCCTGCTCATCCTTCCCGATATACATGCCGTGAGCGACAACCAACAGTGCCACGAGTACATGACTCACCTCTACGCTCTTCGATCGGTCTCGAAAAAGTGGAGAGGAGTGATAGATGGAACTCCAATCTTGTGGCGCCTCATTTCGTCAACCCTTCCTCCCCAAGTCAACGCCACATCGGTGTCCAGGTCACTGGACACTCCCCTTGTCGTCATTTATGACATGATCCTGCCAGACGAATTCAGATTTCTATACAGAAATTCTTCACAGGACCAACAGTCCGCTATATCTTCCGCAAGGAGCTTCGCGGAATGGGCAGACGTCGTCCGTCACCGATGGTCCTCGGCCACATTTAAACTCGTCTCATCCGTCGTGCCTGAATTGTTGGCGAAGCCAGCACCCCAGCTTAGAAGCATTGCAATTATGCTACATGGGGGATCTTTAGTAGAGATTCCTTCAATCAATCTTCTAGGCGGCCATACGGAGAAAATCCGCCACGTCAAAATCGAACGAACCGGGATTCAAGCTTTTAACTTCCATCACATCCCAATGTTCTGGCCAAGCGGAGCGTTTCAAGGTCTAAAAAGTCTGCACTTCGGCTCCATACGGAGTGCCTCATTTACGGCTCGCTACCTTTTGGAGGTCCTCGGTGCTAGCCCGGAACTAGAGACTTTAGTCCTCAAGGAAAACATATTCCAACGCGATTCAAACGACGCAGACCTACCACAAGTCGCCCTTTCCCGTCTGAAAACGCTTCAGTACGCGCCTCACCCTGACGGCGAGTTGGACCAGACACTTCGTCACGTCACTCTTCTACCAGATTCTATAAAAAGCCTTTCGATAACGGATTACACCATCATTTCGCCGTACACGCGTGAGCGCTGTGAAGAGCTCCTAACCACAGTGTTATCCTCCCTCATTCCTGCGATCGCACGGCTTCACGAACGTTGTAGAGGTTCATTCTTTACCCTGTACTCACCTTCCGATCAAAGCACGGCTCACGTTTCCTGGGATGGTGGGCTTAATGAACCGAGGCTCAGATTTTTCATATCGACGGTATCACCTTCCACCGTGTTGCAGTGGGTCGACCGAGTACTACGCCTCGCCAACCCGGGGATCACGCTGTTACTCGCTGGGAAGAGCCTATGTGCGGACGTTCTCCGTACGACTCAGTCCATGAAGTGCGTCGATAAAATGATTCTGTACGAATGCTTCAGACAAGACATCCCGGACCTCCAACGGCTTCTCGACGCGTTTGGACAGGCCGACTCAGCAAGCCCAGGTTCAACAAGCTCAGTAACTTTTCCATCTCTTCACACTTTGCAACTAGCCGACTGGGGCGCGAAACTGGATTCTGTTGTTGGGATGCTTCGGACGAGGTTCTCCAGGCCATTAGACAAGGACGACGCAGGTCCACCGCCGGACCTTTCGCTCAACCTTTCATTCCGGCGCCGAGTTCGAGATCAAAGCTACGACCCGGATAACATTCCAAATCTAGAATTAGTTGAAGGAATGAGGGTTATGCCCGGCGTAAAAGAAGTTCGTTTGGGAACCGTTTCAAGTGGTGCTGGCCTCCTTGCTGTGGTGTGGAATGAGGAGTTGATGGCGCCGGTTTGGGGTTGAACTAAGGCAGGAGGTTGCAGATTACCTCTGTTCATGGCACATTAAGATCTCCGTAGTACTCCGCGCTGTTTTTTTGATGAGAAATACCTTGTCGTTTCGCTGGTAACTCTATCTGGTAGAATAGTGACCGACACCAATTATATACGTCCATGGACTTGCGCCTTAGAGGCAGAGAGTCAGTCTTTTGACGAAAAAGGGTGACCGAGTCTATTCAGAAATTAATTCAAAGGACGTATGTGGAAGAATAAGTAACTACATGGATCGAGCGGGTTAAAGTTGCTCTATGTTTGGTCAGCGAAAGAATCCCAACAAACGCTAAGTAGACAAACGCAACAGCGTGCCCTCCGCCATCCATCCTTTGGACTTGGCTCCACCAAAAGAATGTAAGCCCCACCTTGCCTTCGAATACGAAACAACGAAGCCTATAAACAATATTCCTTTCAGAACATAGAACACCGCATAAACCGCTCGGCTTGCGAGCCACGTACACCACTCGCCGAAGCTCTGTTCACCACCTACATTCCGACCATTAGCTCGCAAACGATGTTCGAGATGAAAACACCACGTTCCTCTGGGAATCAGTATTACGTGGATGAACTATGTCCCATCTCTCGAATCCCCACCGAACTCCTGGTCACCATCCTCCTGCTCGTACTTCCCGATATGCACGCCGTGATCGATAACCGACGGTGCCACGAGTACATGGCTCACCTCTACGCTCTTCGATCGGTCTCGAAAAAGTGGAGAGGAGTGGTAGATGGAACTCCGATCCTGTGGCGCCTCATTTCGTCAACCCTTCCTCCCCAAGTCAACGCCACATCGGTGTCCAGGTCACTGGACGCTCCCCTTGTCGTCATGTACGACATGATCCTGCCAGATGAATCCGCTTTTCGAGGCATGAACTCGTCGCAGGGACGACAGTCCGCCGTATCCTCCGCACAGAGCTTCGCGGAATGGGCAGACGTCGCCCGTCACCGATGGTCCTCGGCCACGTTCAAACTTGTTCCATGCGTCGCACCTGAGTTATTGACAAAACCAGCACCCCAGCTTCGGAGCCTTACAATTATGCTACAGGGGGGACCCCAGGCAGAGATTCCCCCAATCAATCTTCTAGGCGGCTGCACCGAGAAACTCCGCCACGTCCAAATCGGATCCACCCTGCTTAGCTCTTTTTTCGACTATCGCATTCCAATGTTCTGGCCATCCGCAGAATTTCGCGGTCTGAAAAGTCTGCATTTCAGCCACATAGAAGGGGCCTCGTTCACGACTCGCTACATTTTGGAGGTTCTCAGTGCTAGCCCGGAGCTAGAGACTTTAGTCCTCAAAGGAAACATATTCCAACGCGATCCGAACGACACAGAGCTGCCACAAGTCGCCCTTCCTCGTCTGCAAAGTTTTCACTACGCACCTAACTATGACGGAGACTTGGACCAGACACTTCGTTATGTCACTCTTCGACCCGACTTTGTGAAAAGCTTTTCGGTATCGAATCACAGCTTGGCTTCGTCCTATACGCGTGAACGCTGTGAAGCGCTCCTAGCTACGGTGTTATCCCCTCTCATTCCTGTGATCGCACGGCTTCACGAACGTTGTGGAGGCTCATCCATTGCCTTGGTATCACCTACCCATGGGGGCACGGCTCACGTTTCCTGGGACGGCCGACTCATGGACCCTCAGTTCAGATTTTTCATATCGACGATATCACCTTCCACCGTGTTGCCATGGGTCGACCGAGTACTAAGCCTCGCTGACCCAGGGATCACGCTGTCATTCCCTGGGAATAGCCTGTGGGGGGATGTTCTCGGGGCAACGCAGTCTATGCGATGCGTTGATAAAATCATCGTATATGAATGCTTCCCAGGAGACATCCCGAACGTGCAACGGCTTCTCGATACTATTGGACAGGTCGACTCCGCAAATCCAGGTTCGACAAGCTCAGTAACTTTTCCATCTCTCCACACTTTGCAAGTAAACGACTGCCTCACGAAACTGGATTCTGTTGTTGGGATGCTTCGGACGAGGTTCTCCAGGCCATTAGGCAAGGACGACGCAGGTCCACCGCCGGACCTTTCGCTCAACCTCTCATTCCGGCGCCGGGTTCGAGATCAAGACTACGACCCGGATAACATTCCAAATCTAGAGTTAGTTGAAGGGATGAGGGTTATGGCTGGCGTGAAGGAAGTTCGTTTGGGAAACGTTACAAATAGCTCGGGCCTCCTTGCTGTAGTGTGGGATGAGGAGTGGAGGATGCCGGTCTGGGGTTGAACTGATGCAAGAAGCTTGCGGACTATCGCGGTTAATGCTGAACTCCGACCTCTGTACGATTTTGCACTGCTTTGTCATGTGAGACACTTTTGTCAGTGTGGTAGAATAGCGAACATTTGCTTATATAATTGTGATTGTGAAATTATTGTAGCCCCGACTGACCGGTACCTTTCCCGCTCAACCCAACATTCTGCAAATCCGTCCCAAGGACAACTCGAGCACGCCTTTTTACGGCATCTAGCGACTGTGTTGGAATCGATTCACATCTTAGCTATTGCGCTGGCCAAGCACCCCGACTTCTGCAAGCGATGAGTTCACCTTTCCCCGCGTTCAACTTCGGTTCCACCTCTTTGCCTACTCCCAAGGAACGGGTCTTCAAGCCACTTCCTAAAAGATTTGGCGTAGCTAAAAGCCGGGAGGACGTGAGTTTGCCAAAAGCGGTAAAACCGGAAATTTCTGCTTCTCGTATCTGAGAGGACCTCCCTCCCAGGTCAAACCCTCACAGGGGGAGGTCCCTCTGCTCAAGGACCGTACAAATACCCCATGCAAAATAACAGAAACGCCTTCAGAAATCCCCTCCATCTCAAGCGAGGGCTCAAAAGGCGAAGACTGCAATCCCAAATTATCCGCTCCACTATCCTCGTCCCGGGCGAAATCAACAAGTAGCATCTCGACTGCTTCCCCTCAAGAGCGCCCCAGCTCATCGACCCCTCAACCACATCCCAAAGACCCCATTACAAACCTCACCATGCCCTCTACATATCACTCATCTAGCTCTTCGGACCATGGATCGTCATCAAGGAGCGATTCACTGACAAACGCGTCTTCCAATACAAGCACACCTGAACTAGTAAGCAATCGCCAAACTCTGATATAAGCTCACTTAGATTGATTGAATGTCGTGACTTTGAACTCTAGGGAAGTTTTGAAGACGAGTTCGACCTCCTCGGAGGAGACGACATCGAGGAGGGTCCAACGCATGAGATCATCACTGCGCCCCTTATCACACGCGATGCGTTCGCATTCAGAGAAGGGCTTCTAACGGCGGTCCCTCAATACGGGGTCCTAGGATCCATTCTCTCTGTCCAGTGAGCGCCCACAGCTTCTCCGTCACGTGATCCGTGTCACTAAGCAGGTGTTGGACAGCGAGCAAGGCAGAAAAGAGGAGTTCGCGGACAAGAGAATGTACTTGAATACCGTAAGCCCTTTATTCTCCTCCTCCTTCGATCATCGTTCCAATACATTAGCCTTTATACAGAACGCACCGTTTTCCGCCGTCGTGTGCGGTGTTCAGGGTAGCGGCAAGTCTCACACTGTCGGCGTCTTGTTGGAATCAATGATGATACCAAATGATATACGCCTCGGAGTACTCCAGAAGCCCCTTTCCGGTCTCGTCCTTCACTTTGGCGAATCTGGTGCGGGTGCTCAACCTTGCGAAGCGGCCTATCAATGCATTTCCAACGATCCAAAAGTGAAGCCTCCGAAAGTTGTCGTCTACGTCTCACCCTCTCAACTGAAGACGATGGGAAATTTGTACGGGAGCGTGTTTGGGAACAAGATCACTGTTTTACCCTTGAAGATCGAACACGACGAGCTGGATGCCCAAAGTATCTTGTCGATGATGTCTGTTTCCACTTCGGGCGAACCGCCCTTGTACGTTCAGATTATCCTGGTCGGTCCCAAACCCTTTCCTCTCGGGTCAGGTTCATTGAACACCACTCCTCTTCAGACTCTGCTCCGTGAGCTTGGAGAAGAGTTCA
Organism: Tulasnella sp. UAMH 9824; assembly: GCA_019633595.1. NCBI lineage: Eukaryota > Fungi > Basidiomycota > Agaricomycetes > Cantharellales > Tulasnellaceae > Tulasnella > Tulasnella sp. UAMH 9824. Next base: position 24,799 of record WSUI01000350.1, read on the forward strand.
ACTACACCGAGTTCAAACGCCAGCTTGACATCAAAGCGAAAGATTTCAACCCTGCTCAGACTACAGGGTACAAGCAACGTATCTCACTTCTAGAATCCTTCGTCACCACGGAAAAGACCAAGACCCGATTCAAGGCTGGCCAGCTTACCATCATCGACTTGACGGATCCGTTCATCGACCGCGCTGGGGCGTGTTCACTCTTCGAAATCGTAACAAGACTGTTCATACGCGCTAAGGTTGATTCAGGCAAAGTCTTGGTCGTAGACGAGGCTCATAAGGTGCGCAATCCCTCTGCATCAAAAGAACTTCTCGCCTTGACTGACTAGGGGATACCCTCTATTGCAGTACCTCACCAGAGATAAGGGCTCTCATGTCCTAACGGGAACCCTTCTGTCAATTGTTCGTCAACAGCGCCACCTTGGTATACGCCTTATCATGAGCACACAAGTAAGCCGACCCCGACTCGGAAACAGAAGGTGATTCTGACGCTTGGTTCCTCTAATAGGAACCCACCGTCATACCCCCAGCATTATTGGACTTGTGCAGCATTACGATCATGCACCGCTTTAGCTCTGTCGGCTGGTTTGATCATCTCTCCAAGCACGTCTCGTCAGACTTTGGCAGCGAGGCATTCGATAGTGTCGTCAAGTTAAAGGCAAGTCGAGCTCACGCCTGCTTTGCCGACTTGAGTTGGTGACTAACCTATCCATGAACCACAGACTGGACAAGCCATCGTCCTGGCTTCAGGTGGTCTCGGCGTATTCAACAAAACCGGTTCGGATCCGGAAAAGCCCGAGCAGTATGTAACGACATTTGGACGCCGGTACCTGCTTCTCAAGACTCGTAAACGCGTTACGGCTGATGGAGGGGCTTCGATCCTCGCCATCGGACGTTCTCCTTGATCGAACTCTTCGTCATTTCTTGGCCCCGAAATCTCTTAAAATGTGTGTGACCCTAATCTCTCTGACTATCTTGTTTTATTATTTTGAGTAAATGTAGTGAAATCCGATGAAATCCGAATCCTAACCTTCTCCGGTAACTGACTGACTGGAATAGTGGTCACCCTCTGATCAACCAGTTAATTTCCCAGCTGTTTAAGTGAGCACACATTCTAAATGAGCTCGGCAGGATAGAGTTCTGGCCAGCTTAGAATTAGTCCAAGCAATGTGGACTATACCCGGCGTAAAAGAAGCTCGTTTGGGAAGTGTTCAGATATCTTCGGGCGGCTGCCGCAGTGTGGGACGGGGAGTTACTGGCGCCGCCGTCTGAAGATGAGTTAAGGCAAGAAGCTGCAGACCACACTCTTTCTATGCTACACTCCGATCCTCGCATTTCTTTGTCATGAGCGCTTCTCGTTGGTAGCTGAACTTGATGTGGTAGAATAGCGAACATCTGCTTATATAATCTGCATTGAGAAATTATTGGAGCTCCGACTGACCCGTACCTCACACTTTGGCGCAAGGACGGCCCGAGCTGACGACTCTATACGCGATCGCGTTCGAATAGATTCACATCTTATATCCATCTCGTCGCTTTTGTCAACGCATCCGCACCGCAGCGAAAAGTTCACCCGTCTCCCTTAACTTCCGATTTGCCCGGGCCTAAAGGAATATCAATGCGCTCCAAGCCGAATCAGAAAAGGGGTGGTGCAGCAAAAGGCTGGGACCGCGTGAGTCTACCGAAAACGATAGAGCATTCTGCTTCTCGTATCTGAAAGAACCTCCGTCACAGGGTAAACCCCCAAAGCGGGGGGCCACTCGACCCAAGTACCATACAAATACCGCACGCAGAAACGAGAGAGCGTCCTGGGAGACATCCTCCAGCTCAAGCGAAGAATTTGGGTACGACTACTGGGATGGCGAAGTCTACGGTGACGATCTGCCATCGATATCGACGCCCCACACCAACTCAACAAGTACTGGCTTTACTACGTCTCGCCAGGCGAGTCTCATTTCATCGATCCCACAACAATCTCCGAAAGACTCTCTACCAAACCCCACCATGTCTGCTACATCCGATTTGTCCAGTTCGTCGGACAATGAGTCACCATCAAGGAGCAATTCACCCGCAAACGCGCCTTCTAATACAAGCATATTCGAACGAGTAAGTGATCGCCGAGGTCTTAAATAACCATTCTCAGACTGATCGATTGTCATGACATCATACTTAGGGTAGTTTTGAAGACGAGCTCGAGCTCCTTGGAGGAGACGACATTGAGGAGGGGCCGACACATGAAATCATAACCGCGCCCCTTATCACGCGTGACGCATTTGTGCTCGGGGAAGGACTTTTCAAAGCGGTTCCACAGTATGGTGTCTTGGGATCCATTCTCTCCGTCAAGTGAGCGCTCTCCACCGCTCTCCATCACGTGACCGCGTCATTGAGTAGGCGCTGACATTGTTTTTCAGCGCACAAGGGAGAAAAGAGGACTTCACAGACCAAAGAATGTACTTGAATACCGTAAGCACTTCATTAACCCCCCTCTCTAGGCATCACTCCAATTCGATAACCTTTATATAGAACGCACCGTTTTCCGCCGTCGTATGCGGTGTTCAAGGTAGCGGCAAGTCTCACACTGTCGGCGTCTTGTTGGAATCAATGATGATACCAAATGATACACGCCTCGGAGTACTTCAGAAGCCCCTTTCCGGCCTCGTCCTTCACTTTGGTGAATCCGGTGCAGGTGCTCAACCTTGTGAAGCTGCATATCAGTCCACCTCCACCGATCCGAAAGTGAAGCCTCCGAAGGTCGTCGTATACGTCTCGCCTTCCCAACTGAGGACGATGGGAAATTTATATGGGAGCGTATTCGGAAACAAGGTCAACGTTTTACCCTTGAAGGTCGAACACGACGAGTTGGATGCCCAGAGCATCTTGTCAATGATGTCGGTTTCAACTTCCGGCGAGCCACCACTGTACATTCAGATCATCTTGGTGAGGATCAAACCATTTTTTTCTCACTCTCCAGTTTCATTGACGCCACTACTTTGCCCAGACCCTGCTCCGCGATCTTGGAGAAGCGTTCAATTACACCGAGTTCAAACGTCAGCTTGACATCAAAGCGAGGGATTTCAACCCTGCTCAAGCTACTTCGTACAAGCAGCGGATCTCGCTTCTGGAGTCCTTCGTCACCAAGGAAAAGACCCAAAGCAGATTCAGAGCTGGCCAGCTTACCATCATCGACTTGACGGATCCGTTCATCGACCGTGCTGGGGCGTGTTCACTCTTCGAGATCGTGACGAAACTTTTCATACGCGCCAAGGTCGATTCTGGCAAGGTGTTAGTGGTAGACGAAGCTCACAAGGTATGTCACCGCTTCTTCATTACAACGAATTTTTGCGTCGACTAACCAGCAGCCACCTTCTATTGTAGTACCTCATGGGAGATAAGGGCTCTCATGTTCTGACTGGCACTCTTCTTTCAATCGTTCGGCAACAGCGCCACCTGGGTACACGCATGATCATGAGCACTCAAGTAGGTCGACCATGAGGTCGAAAGAGGAGATGCCTTAAACTCCTGACACTTGGTTCCCTCCTAATAGGAACCTACTGTCATACCACCAGCACTATTGGACTTGTGCAGCATCACAATCATGCACCGCTTCAGCTCTCTCGGCTGGTTTGACCACCTCTCCAAACACGTATCGTCAGATTTTGGCAGCGAGGCATTTGATAGCGTCGTCAGGTTAAAGGCAAGTCAAGCTCAAGCCTGTTTTGCCGACTGTGTAGGTAACTAACGTGTCCATGAACTCCAGACTGGACAAGCCATCGTCCTGGCCCCAGGTGGTCTCGGCGTATTTAATAGACCCGGTTCAGATCCGGAAAAGCCCGAGCGGTATGTCACAACATTTGGACGCCGTTACTTGCTTCTCAAGACTCGCAAACGCGTTACCGCTGATGGAGGGGCCTCGGTCCTCGCTATCGAACGTTCTCCTTGATCGAACACTTCGTCATTTCTTGAACCCCCTGAACTCAGTTAGGACGAAGGACCCCTTGATTTCGGTGGAATATCTTGTTTGACTCTATAGAAATGTCGTGAAATCCTAATCCTAACTATATCTAGTAAAAAAGTGGCCAGAATGGCAGTCCTTGCAGGACAGCAGGTCATTCAGCCCGAGCAGCAGCCCTTCTTCTTGGGCGGTGGTGCCGCGTTGGCGTTGAAGCGTGGATACTCATGAGTGCGCCGTTGCTCCTCAAAGACGGTCGAGTTGTTGAGAAGAATCTGTGAACGAGGGCAATTCAGCTACGCTCCCATTGGGCGCACGATCCAATTGGCAAGGTACCTCGATCACAAGGTCTTCAAAGACTTGGTTAATTCCTTGGCCGGTTGAGGCCGAAGTCTCGGCATATAAGGCCCCAATGTTCCTTGAGAATTCCAGTCCGTCATTTGCTACAGGTCCTGTAACCTTAAGGGCAAATGGGGATGGTCAACGTTGCTGCGGGGCCCATAGCAGGGACACCGACACCTACCATGTCGACCTTGTTCGCTTTAGATATTCGGCATGGATTAGACGTGGCTCAAAGATGTACATGAAAAGCTGTCGTAACCTACCTACAACCATGGTTGCGGAATCGGTAGCGAAGGTCCGGAGTTCTCCAACCCAGTTCTCCATCTCAGTCAGGGACCACGGATTGGATGCATCGTACACTGTAAGCCAAAGGTGGTTAGGAAGCCCATGAGGACGCGCACTTCCATTCTAGTCTCACCAAGGAGGGCCCCGAGGGCACCCCGATAGTGGGAGCGCGTGAGAGAGCGGAAGCGTTCCATTCCTGCCGTGTCCTGAACCACAACACGGTTTGAGCCAAAAACGCAACAGGGGTAATGTGGAAGAAACCCCGTCCTCGCTCCGACGTACCCAAAGTTCTAATTTGACCTTGCGGCCTCTAACGGTAAATTCCTTCTGTTTGAAAGTGGGGCCTACGGTTGCGGAGAGATCGTTCATGTCGAACTCGTCCCCTTGGAGGAACCGGGAGAGCAAAGCAGTCTTTCCGACGCTGCTCTCGCCGACGACGATGATCTTGATTGTGGGCACAAATTCCTCTCTTTGAGCCATGTTGTGCCGAGAGAGTCTGGTGGTTGTGGTAAGTGGCCGGCTGCGGTGTTGGTGGTTGTCCCAGGTTCAATTGCACACGAGGCAACTGCGTGCCCACGTGACCGCGGGTCGCCGTCGTTTCACCAGCTTGAGGTTACCTAGCTCGAAAACAACCATTATATTTCTACTTGACAATGAATGTGATGATTGGGCACATATGATGCGGGGGTAGGGGGTCTACCACAATACCACATTAACTCGGTATGTATTTGTCCTGGTAAGCTCAGCAATAGCAACTTCCTCCAGGTTTTTCATGACGAGGAACCAGCTTGCAAACGAGTAAAAGTATTCAGCATTACCTGCGCAAGTACTACCCCTTAGGCCACATACCAGTCCGACCTGCAGGGTAACGCGTTGTTCGCGTGGCCTTATTGGTTCCAATGCACCCCCACTGTCGCAACGGGAAGAACCCGAAACGGGACGATAACACTTTACAATTAAGGAGAAATACAAACTTCATACAAAATTTGAAAGTTTGTCTCACTCTTTCCTCGTAGGCTTCGGAGCACGGTTCTTTAGGTTGACTAACACCAGCATGACCGACGGGTGTTGCCAGGTGTGCCAGCCAATCGAGGCTGGCTCTGAGCCCGAGTGCGTTGCTCCTCGAGCACTTCGAATGATTTCATCAGCACCTAAGCGAGTCTTTCATCAATCATTCTGAAGAAAAGGCCTTATGCTGACCGATGCAAGTCGACATCGTACCTCCAAACATAGCGCCTCAAAGACCTCTGAAACTCCTTTACCAGTTAAAGCAGATGTCTCTGCATACGATGCATTGATCTCATTTGCGAAATCCCTCCCAGCAGACGGAACCGATTCCCGTACTACCTGATAACGGAATCCGGTCACCTGAGTTCGAAACCACAGCGTTTCGAGAATGCGACTCACTAGATCAATTTTGTTGGCTGTCACATTACATTTCATCAGTTAGCTGCTTTCAAAGGGGTGTTGATACCGTGCTGGGATCTACTCGCCTATTACAGTGATGGCCGTTGTGGCTAGGTTTCCGTGGGCCTCAAGTTCCTCATACCAGCCCCGCAGAGAGGACATAGGATTAGGGGCGCTGGCATCGTACACTTCGTTCGTAATGCATCAGAATTAGGTCGAGAGGGTGGTTAGGGCATAAACGAACCAAGGAGGGCACCGTGAACGTCCCTGTAGTGTGAACGAGTAACCGCCTGGAAGCGCTCCATTCCTCCAGTATCCTAAATAGGGTGGTTAGGAAGGGGTTTCAGCGTTAGTAAAGTAGAAAGATACCCAAAGAGACAGCTCGAGCTTTTTCCCTCGGATCGTTGTCGTTTTATGCTTGTAAGCTGGTCCCGGCGTTGGGGTCATATTCTCGATCTGGGCATCACCCCCGAGCAGGAATCGCTTGAGAAGTGCTGTTTTCCCTACACTACTATCGCCTATTACAATGATCTTGATTCTGGAGGTTGATTCTGGTGAAGTCATCTTGGTTGCAGGTGGTTTGATGCGTAGTCGTGTGCTGTGTATTCTCACGTGGCCAGTTATTGTCCAGATTACCATAAAAGGAAGAAAAGCACCTCCCAGCGAGCTACTCACCCATTTCGCTACCTAGAGGCCACTCCACGGAGACTGTCTGCTCCGGGTTGGTCGGGAATAACTACGCACGCGGAAGTGAGCTGCCTGCAGATTCTAGTGACCACCTCGCCGTGGAAGCGTGGTTGTCCCAGGTTCGGTCATACAATCCATGATCACGTGACCGCGGGTCACCATTACTCTCTATCGAGGGAAAGAAGGAAAGACGCCTTTAACAGTCTGACCAATCATTTACTTTCCCGGGCGTGTCAGTAAGAGCACGTATCCCAAAGGAACAGTAACTACGTCGAGTTCTGGCTAGAGTGAGCTTCGAGTGACAATCTCGCTTCGGGTGAGGAGCTGGACTCTGGATCGAGTGTCCCTCGAGCTCCATGCAACCAAGGTTCGTGCTCCTAGTCGAGCTAGAAATGTTTTCAACTGTGGATTCCGACAACTTGGGTATACCTCTTGAATATCTGTTACGAATTCCATGTCACACCATCCAATAAGGGACGCGTTAGAGACGCGGAAACCTGATTTACTCCTCATACTAACCAGTTAAAATATCTCTTTCTCTTTTAGAGACCGATTTTTTGCTTCTTGGTTCACCTTATCCCGACTGAGTTATCACGGCTACGTGTACTCGAGCCCCGAAGGTTAGAACTCGACAGAGCTGCTCGTCAAAATGAGCACGAGCAGGGGTATTGAGTTAGAACAAAAATTAATTTAGCATTAACATCGATGGTTTGGGGATAGAAAGTCCACGGGAGCAAGCGCAAACCATTCGCTCAACGGTCGTAACGGCCCGGACGATCTAACTTTCTCGCGCATCGGTGATCTATCCTTGAAATGATTATTGAAGGCTAGCAAAGGAAAGGAGGTCTTTTTCGACTTGCCGTTAATCATTGTGATTACCGATGCGGGCGTGGAGTTCTTGGGCTTTGATATAGAACGATTGGGCTAGGTCGTACTTGTGTTGAAGGCGGTAGACCTTTCCCAGGCCGTACAACGCATTCGCTTGACGTTTCTCGTGACCGATTCG
>WSUI01000351.1:0-14247 GCA_019633595.1 Tulasnella sp. UAMH 9824
GATGGAAGAGTGCCCTCGGGCTGGTTTTGAGCGGCGTACTCCTTGCCGGTGTTGTAGCAGATCTCGTAGCAGTTCTTCATGATGCACTTGAGCTTCTCGTCGACCTCCTGGGAAGTCCACTGGAGGCGTTGAGAGTTCTGGGCCATCTCGAGACCGGAGACGGCGACACCACCGCTGTAGACATGGAAGAAGGAATGTCAGCATCTAGTCATCGGCACAGCAACTTGGGAAAATTACAAACCAGTTAGCGGCCTTGCCAGGAGCGTACCAGAGACCGTTGGGGCCGGACTTGGCACGGTTGGCTTCGAAGACGTCGATGGCCTCCTGGGTGCTGCCCATGTTGGAGCCCTCAGCGACGATCTTGCAGCCAGCGTTGACGAGCGCCTCAGCCTCCTCCTTGGAAACTTCGTTCTGGGTAGCAGAGGGCAAGGCAATGTCGACCTTGTCAACGAGAGTCCATGGGCGGCGCCCCTCGTGGTACTCGAAGCGCTCAGCAACGTTGCCAGACTGGACGTAGTCGACGAGGTACTTGCGCTCGAGCTTGATGTTGGCAATGTTGGAGATGTCGTCGACGGTGAAGCCCTTGGCGTCCTTGGCGATCAAGGCACCCTTGGAGTCGGAGAGGGAGAGGACGGTGCCACCGAGTTCAATGACCTTGAGAGCGGCGTACTGGGCGACGTTGCCGGAACCGGAGATGAGGACGCGCTTTCCGTTGTAGTCGGGGGGGGTGGGGAGTTGGGCAAGCATGTGGCCGACGTAGTAGACGAGACCGTAACCAGTAGCTTCGGGGCGGATATTGGAGCCACTGTGGGGCACGATCAGTCAGTGTCATCGCTATAAGGAATGGGAATAGAGGAGACGAACCCGAAGGACATGCCCTTGCCGGTAAGAACACCAGTGAATTCGTTGCGGTACCTCTTGTAGGCACCGAACATGTAAGCGACCTCGCGTCCACCAACACCAATGTCACCAGCGGGAACGTCGGTGTCAGCACCGATGTGGCGGCTGAGTTCTTGCATGAAGGCCTATTCAAGGATGAACACTCCATCAGGATCTCTTCGCTTGGACCGTTTAGGATCCCACTTACGAAGCAGAACTTGCGGATCTCGTTGTCGGACTTGCCCTTGGGGTCGAAGTCAGCACCACCCTTGCCACCGCCCATCATCAAGCCAGTCAAGGCGTTCTTGAAGATTTGCTCGAAGCCGAGGAACTTGAGAATGGACAGGTTGACCGAAGGGTGGAAGCGGAGACCACCCTTGTACGGGCCGAGGGCCGAGTTGAACTGTGATTGGTGAAAGAAGCCATCGTCAGGGGCAACGTCATAACTCCGAAGATAGCAGGAAAACAAACCTGAACACGGTAGCCCCTGTTCACTTGCATGTTGCCAGCATCGTCTTCCCAGACAACGCGGAACTGAACGACACGCTCGGGAACCTGGGAGACATCGAGAGCCTTGCGGTACTCAGGCTTCCTCTCGAAGAGAGGGCCGAGGGTGGAAGCGATCTCGTTGAGGGCCTATGCGGAGCGCAACAGATAACGAATGAGTTGGTTGAAGATAAGAACAAGGCGAGGAATGCATGTCCAAGGACATACCTGTTCGAACTCGGGCTCGGCGGCAAGGACCATTTTCAAGTGAAGGCGAGGTGAAGAGTGGTTTTGGGAGTGGGTGTAGTTGGAGTAGTTGGGGAAGGAGGAGGCGGATGAGGACCATTGCAGACTTTGGCAATGGGTGTTTTATAGACCCGCTGAGGCCTGTTTGGTCGTCGACGCTATCGCTGGATAATCTGCGATAGTCGGAAAGCAGCCACAAACTGTCGCCCGTTCCGTGCATTGGTGCAAGGAAGACATCGGAACGGGCAGCTCCGAGCCTCAAGTCTGGGGTTGACATAACCCGCACCCGAATATGGTCGGCCGCTATGCTGCGAATAAAGTGACGGCATGGAGCACCTTCGATAAGATCAAGAGGTGTCGGCATCCCCGGTGAATACGGATCGGCTGAAAATTTATTGCCAAATGCTCACCTTTACCCAGCCAACCAACCACTCAGAAATAACCCCGGACGCGAATACTCGCAGCAAATAATGGGCTTGGAGTCGAAGAGAGGAGCGAGAGTGGGGGATTTACAGCTGGAGCTGGGGCCGGGCGTCGGCGACTCGGGACAGGGGGGCCGACGTAGAAACCGGAACAGGGCCAGGCACACCAATGGCATCGCGCGGCCCGACCGAATTATGCTCTGACTTTCCAGAGCAGCACATGGAGCACCTTTGGCGTTCTGGAGGCCTTCGAACACGGGCCAGCGAATCGCAGTCCAAGGTGTCCATATGGTCCGAGAGTCACCAGGTCCACGATGGTATCGGTCGATCACCCGAGCCCTATTGTCCCGCGGACCGTCTCGGTCGACGAACAGCGATTTGTCGTAACATCTAACTTCTGCTGCCTTCTGCTCAGCGGAAACTGCCTCGCGGACGTCTTCGAAGTCCACTTCAATCTATCCCAATTTGCAAAAGAAGACAGGAGAGCGGGATGTCGGAAGTTTTGCGCAATCCTTCAGGCCCGACATCCACTACGGAACAAGGCAAACTTCGTTGGGTCGACCATCCCAAGAGCCAGTGGATCTTGATGCGTCTCGCCTACTAGTCCCAGTTCCCCTCCAACGATTCGCCTCTCCTCCTCCCGAGTACTGTCTCTACAGGAACTGGTGCTTCAAGGAGAAGGAACACTGGCAGCCACTCCACAACGGTCCAATTAGAATTTACTGGAGATTTGACGACGGTCCCCGCGCCTTCTGGGCAGCGACTGTGAGGAATTCGAACACTGAGAGGAGTCATCGCAGAGGCTGGGATGAGGAGGGCGAACCTTGCACCTGTTCAAGCCTGTTCGTTCGACTCTCTTTTATACGTTTTCCTCTCACTCTCGATCGCGACTATGTTGCGATAATGGTGCGCTAACAGTCCTTTTCTGGGAACCATGGACGCTGATAGCGATAAGAAAGAATTTTGTGACCCCGCATGGCAGAGCATGGCCTGAGGGCGATCACGTCTCCACCAATGGACAGGCCGGAATTATCTCCCGAGCATGGCTGAGGGGTTCCCATCTCGCATTCCGTAATACGTGGTAGCACCCATTGCTTCCCCTCGATCAACGGTAATTTTCTGGAAACTGGTGATTCCCAGTTTTGGAAAGAGAGTCGGAGAGGGCACGTGGAGGCCGTCCAACCGTCTTTCGTCTTGTTCTCGGTGGTCAAAACCGCATGTAGAATGGCTTTTGAAATGAGGGAGGTCCAACTTCGAGGGTCTGAAGCATCTGTCGGGGTCTGAACAGAAAGTGAGGGTTCATTGACTGTACGTTCTGGGTCCTTCACCCTTTCGTGCACAGGCTGGCGAAGAGAAACGAGAAATTGAGAGGGCGGGTAGCGAGGCAAGCTCAGGTTGTCAAGCGAGCTTTTGTACGCTCACAGTGGTGCAACGTTCGAAAACTTGACGGCAGGTCAGGGAAGTGGTATTGATCAGATGTCCTAAGGCTACCCCGCAAAAACGAAGTGTATCGGAAATAATGATCCTTAAAGTACAATCTATGTAGACGATTTCGCTAGTGTCAGCTGGATGCAAAGCCGTAATATAAAGTCACGAGTTTACTCACGAGGAAAGGTCATGACGAGGATGGAGCCGCCTGCTGTCTCAGACTCGCTTCTTTCGCTTCTAGTAATTGCTCTCTCATCCGTAAACCAGCATCTCCGAGGCTCGAAATCTTCGCGTTCAGGAGGTATCCATCGATTCCGCCGTACTTGTCGATCGTCTTCAGCGCCCGGGTAGTGACTTTCGTCTTCATCGTTGTACCGAGGATTTCCGAGTACAATCGTTTAGACTGCACATTCGGCAGCCATGACCGACGTGTTTTGTGTTTGGAATGTGGAATGTTGTTTCCGTATTGCTTGGTCTTGCCGGCGAAAAGACCGTTTTGGGCGCGCTTGAATACAGCGGTCGTATGGGGAGTTCGGAGGAGGGTTGAAGGTATCATAGCTTTGTTATTCGGCTCGTCAGACTCAATGACATGCGTGAAACACGGTGGGAGTCCTTACCGGAGGGGGCACGACGGCGAGGGAATGGACAAATTCAAAGTTTCAATCTGAGCCGTTTCGCGTCGTCGACAAACACACCATGTTCGTTTTCCTCCACGGCGTAGAAAACACCACGGCGCTTCCGATCACCGGCCAAGCATTCGTCTATTCAGGCTAGGCTTATCGACGTATGGTGCGTGCACGCGTACTTGGTTGGCCGCGGCATGCTTCTTGGATCCGAATCGCAATGATGACCTAGAGATCCGCGGCGTCACGAACCTTCAGTCTTGGCGACCCATTATAAGCAGCTGTTCTCAGTCCTTTTTACTGCTCTCACTTTCAACCACCTCCCATGTCCTCCTCTAACACTCACGAAGTCGATCTCTCGAAGGTGCGCGTTCCGTTGGTGATCAATCCTACCGCTCAGACCTAACCTACGATCACCCGCCTGCACAGCTCCCAGACGTCTCCGACGTCTCGCCAGAGACCATTACCGGCCTCGTCAACGCCATCAACTCATTCTGTGCCAACCCAAGACAAAAATTCATTATGGAGCGACTTACCACGCATCTGCATCAGGTCGTGTCTGAGACAAACCTGACGACTGAGGAATGGATGATAGCGATCCAGTTCTTGACGCGTGTGGGGCAGACGTGCACGCCTACCCGTCAGGAATTTATATTGCTGTCGGATGTCATGGGCATTTCTGTGAGTCTTGCGTGAATTATCGTTTAGCAGCAGGCACTGAATACACCACGCGCTCTAGTCGCTCGTCGATTCTATCAATCACCCGAAGGTTGGAGACTCAACTGAAGCCACCGTCCTCGGACCATTCTTTACCGAAGATGCCGCAGACAGTGAGTTCTTAGGTTACAAAATCTTAAGCTTGTTTCTTACCCCGTCTTGGCCAGTACCTCATGGTGGTTCACTTAGCGCCAAGCAGGAGGGTATCCCAATGCTCGTCTGTGGACGCATACTCGACACCTCAGGTCAACCCATTCCCAATGCCAAAATAGAGACATGGGAGACCGACGCGGAAGGGTTTTACGATACCCAACATGCTGATCGACAAGGGCCAGACTACCGTGGAAGACTCAGAAGTCAGGACGACGGTTCTTACGCATTTAGAGGGATCGTGCCAATTGCTTATCCCACTCCAGGCGATGTAAGTCCATATGTCACGTCTATCTTGACAGTCCGAATTCTGACATCACACACGTTAGGGTCCTGTCGGAGATCTGTTGAAGTCGTTGAGAAGGCACGGCTTTAGGCCAGCACATCTGCATTTGATGATTGAGGTACATCTATCTACAATTATTCTATCTAATGTGCCGATGATCGGAGGCAAATTTAGGCCCCAGGCTTCGAAACGCTCACTACCGCCCTATTCCCTCGAGGCGACAAGTATCTGAAGAGTGATGCCGTATTCGGTGTGAAGACCAGTCTTATTGTTGTATGTGTGCCGCTTGAGTACGTTACCCCGAGACTTAACTTCTTCATTTGCTAGGATCTCCAAGACGTGACATCAGATGAAGAGGCCCGATCCAAAGGTTTCGAATCCGGACCTTTCAAGCTTTTGGAGCGGGACTTTGTCCTAGTTAGGCCTGAGGAAGCTAAGAAAGCGCGGGCGGAAAAAGTGGCGAAAACCATGCCGGATGAAGCAAAGGTCTGAGGGGTTTAATAACCCCATGGTTGCTGGTGTATGAAAATGAATGTGGTCTGCGGTTGGAACCACGAAAGAGAGTTTTCAGTACTAGGTGGACTCAAAGTGTGCAATTATATCGGATCTCTGCATAAACTGTTTGCCAAACCGTTGCCGTTGAGCCACCACATGGAACGCGTTGCACACGCAGTAAATGGGCGTTTTCATCATCCTCACGGGTAAAGGAAAGCATCGGTTCTGTTCACCCTTACACTTTTCTGAAATCGCATGATTCTTGACAATTTAGTGCGGTTAACCTTGCCGTGTTGGCTGTCAGCACCCGAGTAACACGAAAGTAGAATCCCTCAGATAGCTAGCGTTCATACTAAATAAGGAACATCGGGGGAGCTTGCGACACATCTTGCTATGCTGGCTCAAGTATCAGCTTCTGTGAACGTCAGAGTCCGTCAGTGTTGATTCGATGGACAGTAACCAGATGACTGACCACCCGACCGCCTGGCCTTCCTTTGAAATCAGCCTTGTAAGATTCACAATTAGCGACTAGCACAATTAATCTGGTATCATCCCACACAAAGGGAATCATTGCATATTCGCCTGAAACAAAATATTGAGTATCCGTCAGCAACATATTAGACGCAGGCGGAGTCACGGTCAACCCCAACTAACAGCCTGACTCCTCGACAATTGGAACCATAGTCAAGTCCGCAAGGATGTTCCAGATAGCGGCTCTAGACTTGCCAGAGACTATTCCGCCCCTGTCATCCTTCCGCAGCGATGCCACGCGTCCTTGGTCATTTGGTTTCATCAAACACGTTAATCCAGCACTCCTGGTGATGAAAATGTTTAGTAGGCAGTAGAGCAGCTCCAAGCTGACACTGACGCAGTAGAATTGGGGCCAAACCGAGTGTAAACTGGGGCGTCTGAGTAGTGAGTCACCCCAAGGTAGTTGTATCCGGAAACCGGCGGATCCTTAGGATGGATGCAGGTCATGTCTAAGCAAAGCCTAATAGATGAATAGACTGTACCATGGCTCACCAAGATCTGCATGAGGTGGGGGGAAGATGAAGGGGTCCAGCACACCCTGATCGCATCATTAAGATGAGAGCAGGTTGTTAATACCCCGAAGGCACTTATATCCCGAGAAACGTATCCTCCAATAGATGGACGATCCGTTTCAACTCTTATCCGGCCAGAGAGTGGTCCTAAGCTCAAGGTGGATCTGTCTCGTATAAGCTCTGTTGCCGGAGCCGCTGCGGGCGTAGGAATCGCACGCGGCCTACAATAAATACGAATACGAAAGTCTAGGCGGGTGTCTCGTGAATTTTTAGCCTCTTACCTGAGCTCGGATTTGTTTTCCTCTACGTCTTCGCAATAATTAAGGAGAAGTGCCACTGATAGGAGGTCCCAGTCTTTCCGGGTATTCTTATCCAGTTGCATCGACCACCGCAGAGCCTTTCCGGACAAGCAGGACATCGCAAAGTGTGCAGTCCATTCGGAATCTCCGGATTTCCCAGATTTCCACGCGTAACGATTTACAGTGTTGACAAAGTCCTCGCATTCTGTGGCCCCGCCCCCACGGAAGAACAGCGGTTCCTCAGAATCTGAGGAGGCAAACGACGTTAGGTAGTGCGGTCTGGTAGTCAAATAGTTCTCACTTTGCATTATTTTCTACAATTGATCTTGGGGTGTATTCCGGCACTAGTGAACCGTGGTCATCCACTATCGAAGAAGAACCACCGTGTCACACGTCGAAAACAGAGAAACCTGAGAGGCACAATATACCAATTTCCCAACACTATCCCTTGATCTTCGGATATACCTCGACCAGCAGGTGGCGGACTGGGCTGGCAACGTAGGAGGGTTGCACAATAGTCCACGAAGGTCGGACATCGCATGGCATGGACACTTCCTCGGTTAGCCGAATAAGGCGGGATGACCGTTTGATCGGTTGAGTGTCTTAATTTGACTTGTTTTAGATAACGGTACTGAGTCGCAAGCCATATACGAGCATATTTCTATTAACAACATTGCACCATAGACATTCCTAAGCCGCGGCAAGTATGTTGGGCTCGAATGGATCCAAGGGATTCGCTTTGTCAGCATAAACAAACAAAGATAATTTCAAGTTCAATTCGCGGCGTCGACAAGTACGCCATGTTCGTTTTCCTGCAGCTTTCCCCAGAGAACGCCCCCCTTCCAATCACCAGCCAGGCAGTCGTCTATCCAGGCGAGGCTTATCGACTTATGGCGCGAACACGCGTATCTGGATGGCCGTAGCATGCTCCTTCGAAGCCTTTCATTCCGAATCGCAATGATGACTGAGTAGCCAGAGATCCGCGTCACGAGACATTTCGGACCTTCAGCCTCACGTCTCAAGAGACCCATTATCAGCAGCTGTTCTCGGTCCTTTCTACCACTCTCACTCTCCACCTCCTCCCATGTCCCCCTCTAACACCCACGAAGTTGATCTCTCAAAGGTCCGCGCGCCGTTGGTGATCATCCTACTGCCCGGAGCTAACCTATGATCGCCCACCTGTGCAGCTCCCAGATGTCTCTGACATCTCGCCAGAGACCATTACCGACCGCGTCAACGCCATCAACTCATTATGTCCCAACCCAAGACAAAAATTCATTATGGAACGCCTTGTCACGCATCTGCATCAGGTCGTGTCCGAGACGAATTTGACGACTGAGGAATGGATGACGGCGATCCAGTTCTTGACCCGCGTGGGGCAGACATGCACCAACATTCGTCAGGAGTTTATATTGCTGTCCGATGTCATGGGTGTTTCCGTATGTTGTGCATGATATACCGCTAAGGAACAGGCATTGAATGCACCCTTTGCTACAGGCGCTGGTCGATTCTATCAATCACCCGAAGGTCGGAGGCTCCACCGAGAACACCGTCCTCGGACCGTTCTTTACTGAAGATGCTGCAGACAGTAAGTTCCCAGGTTTATGATCCCTTAAGCCTGTTTCTTACCGCAGTCTGGCCAGTACCTCATGGTGGTTCAATTGCAAGCAGCAAGCAGCCGGGTACTCCGATGTTCGTCTGTGGACGCATACTCGACACCTCAGGTCAACCCATTCCCAACGCTAAGATCGAGACATGGGAGACCGACGCGGAAGGATTTTATGACACCCAATATGCTGATCGGCAAGAGCCGGACTGCCGTGGAAGGCTCAGAAGCCAGGACGACGGTTCTTACGCATTTAGAGGGATCGTACCTGTTGCGTATCCCATTCCAGGCGATGTAAGTCCATGTTTAACGTCTATCTCGAGCAGTTCGAATTCTGACATCATACACGTTAGGGTCCCGTCGGAGATCTTTTGAAGTCGTTGGGAAGGCACAACTTTAGACCGGCACATCTGCATATGATGATTGAGGTAAATATATATACGGCCATTCTATCTGGGTGTACTAACGATTGGAAGCAAATTTAGGCCCCAGGCTTCGAAACGCTCATTACAGCTCTATACCCTCGAGGTGACAAGTATCTGAAGAGCGACGCCGTTTTCGGTGTCAAGACAAGTCTTATCGTTGTATGTGTTCCGTTCGCGTACGTGCACTACCATGAACCTTACCTTTGTCGTTTACAGGATCTCCAAGACGTGACATCCGATGAAGAGGCTCGAGCCAAAGGTTTCGAATCCGGACCTTTCAAGCTTTTGCAACAGGACTTTGTCCTGGTCAGACAAGAAGAAGCAAAGAACGCGCGAGCGGAAAGAGCCGCGAAGACCGTGCCGGATGAAGCAAAGGTCGAAGGCTAACAACTTAACCTTCGCTGGCTGATGACAGATGCATGAACTTGGCGGTTGAAGTTACTAGAGAGGGATCTCTATAGGCCGACCCAGAATGTATAATAATGTTGGATCGCTGTATGGACTGTTTGCCAAATTCTTGCTGTCCATCTACCTCCCGGACACAAAGTTGAACGCAGCGTACGCGTGAAGAGACGGACGATCAGTACCCCGGATGGTAAAGGAATGTATTGATTTTGTTCACCGTGGCGGTTACTCTCGCACTCGTATAATTCTGATCATTAATGTGTTAAACCTTTCCGAGTTGGTTCCATGCACATTTCGGTTCATTAGCAATTGAGTAACACCGAAATAGAATTCGACAGGGAGCAACCTCAAGCAATTCGTAGTCGATAAGGAACATTTGTGGAGTGCTGCCACAAAACTCGTTAGATTGGCTCAAATACTAGGTTCTATAAACGTTCCAATCTGTCAGGGACGACTTTATCAAAGGGGAAGTCTTGACTGACCACCCGGCTACCTGTCTTTGCAGTTAACCCATTGTAACCCATATAAGATTCACAGTTGGCCACTATCATGACCTTTTTAGCCTTAGTCCACACAAAGGGAATCATGGCATGTCGACCTGAAACCGAATAGCGGGTACCTGTCAGTTACCATACTAGACGCAGACGGAGTGGCCATCAAACCGCAACTAACAGCCTGACTCCTCGACAATCGGAATTATAGTTAAGTCTGCAAGAACGTTCCATATAGCGGCTCTAGACTTTCCGGGGACTGCTTTTCCGGGGACTGCTTCCTGAGTTTTGCCGTTTCTTCGCAGTGATTTCATACGTCCCTGGTCATCTGGTTTCGTCAAACACGTCAATGCAGCACTCCTGGTGACAACAATGCTTAGTTTGCAGTAATATGATCTCAAGGGAACACTAACGCAGTAGATTTAGGCCCAAATAGACAGTAAACTGGGTCGTCTGAGTAATGAGTCACCCCAAGGAGGCTGTATTCCGGGACTGGCGGATCCTTGGGATAAGGATCATATTTTAACCGAAGTACTTTGGCTGAATAAGACACTTCGTAACTCACCGAGATCCGCATGAGGTGAGGAGAAGATGAGGGGTTCCAATGCACCTTAATGGCATTATCAGAATTGGGGCAGGTCGTTAATACCCCGAGGGTACTTCTGTCCCGAGAAACATAGCCTCCAATAGACGGAAAATCCGTATCAACTCTGATGCGACCGGAGATTGGCCCTACGCTCAAGGCGGACATGCCTCGTAGAAGCTCCGTTGCTGCGACCGGGGCCGCTGCAGGCGTAGGAATCGCGGGTGGCCTACATAACACACCGAAGTCTGGGTGGGTGTCTCACGAGCCTTTAGTTTCTTACCTGAGTTCGGCTCCGTTATTCTCCACGTCTTCTGCATATTCGAGGAGAAGTGCCGCTGAAAGGAGGTCCCAGTCTTTCCGAGTATTTTTATCCAGTTGCATCGACCACCGAAGAGCCTTTCCGGTCATGCAGGACATCGCAAAGTGTGCAGCCCACTCTGAATCTCCGGATTTCCCAGATTTCCATGCGTAGCGATTCACTGTGTTGACAAACCTCTCGCATTCTGTGGCCCGGTTCCCCCGAAAGAAAAGTGGCTCCTCAGGATCTGAGGATGGAGATAGATTAGGCACCGCGTTTGATAGTCAGAGAACACCCACTCTGCATTATTCTTAGCAACTGATCTGAGAGTGTGCACTTGCACAAGTGAAACGTGGGTCATCCACTATCATCGAAGAACTGCCGAGTCACACGTCGAAGAAGAGATAAACCCTGGGAGGCACATGCAACATATACCAAAGTTCGAATATCCCTAGGCTGTCCGGCATGACTCTATCAGCAAAATCGAAAGGAGATGCTGGCCATGTTATAATTGGCTACCTCGAGAGGGTTGTCCGTTATTCACCGAACCTTGACTGCGAGAACGCCGTCGTCCTCACTTAACCAAATAAGGAGGGATGACGGTTTATTCGGCTGAATTTCTTCGACTGACTGAACCTGAGCTGCATTACATATTGAAAATACCGATTCCCAAACTAGAGCCTCAAGTTTATCTTAACACTGGAGCACAGATATTCTTATTGAGGCAAGAGCTTGACGTTGTCAACATAAACAAACAATGAAATAATTTCAATTCTGCCCTCAGACGACTTCTCCCTAACCCAGCAGTGCTCAGTTGCTTCGAGCATTCAGACATCATGGCACCTGCTGTGGCAATGTCCAAGATGGGTCAAGTTGTCTCAGCGAAGGCCACCAAATCAAAGCCATCTCGGGGCGCAGGACAGCGGTTTAGGAAACCCGTGGACAAGAAGACGAAACGAATGACGGAGGAAGCCATACTGTCCAACCTTGAAAAGAGTGTGGAAGAGCTTGTAAGTCTGGTTAGCTTTATGTCGGAGTGTGTCCAGGTGTAACCCCTCGTAGTTGACCACAGAATTTCACGAGACTTTCGCTCGGCTGCCCCTCTCTGATGCTACAAAGAAAGGTAAGCCGCCTGTATATCCCAGCTGGTCCAGCGATCTCACAATAGTTTATACTAGGTCTCAAGGCTGCAGGGTTTAACCAGATGACCGATATCCAGTCTAAAAGCCTTCCGTTCAGCCTGAAGGGCAGAGACGTGCTGGGCGCAGCGCGCACCGGAAGCGGGAAGACCCTGGCATTCCTGATCCCTGTTCTTGAGATCCTGTATCGGAGAAAGTGGGGCAAGACAGATGGACTAGGCGCACTTATCATTAGCCCCACTCGTGAATTGGTATGCCACCCATTGAAGCCTCGTTGAGCCGGAAGTCTGATTGTGTGGTTCGACAGGCGTTGCAAATCTTCGACGTCCTCCGAAAGATCGGGCCACATCATTCGTTCTCAGCTGGCCTTGTCATCGGTGGTAAAAATGTCAAGGAAGAGAAAGAGCGGATATCACGAATGAATATTCTTGTGGCTACACCTGGGCGATTACTCCAGCATTTGGACCAAGCCGTCAATTTTGACACTTCTAACCTCCAGTTACTAGGTAAGACACAATAATGAGCTCTCCAAATACCAACTGACCACTGCCATTTATCCAGTACTCGACGAAGCCGACCGCATCTTGGACATGGGCTTCTCGAAGACCGTCAACGCCATCCTGCAACACCTTCCTAAATCTCGTCAAACACTCCTCTTTTCCGCCACCCAAACTCAATCGGTCAACGACCTTGCTCGACTCAGTCTCCAGAATCCTGAATACGTTGGAGTGCAGGAGGAGGATTCATCTGTGGCAACGCCTAAGAACCTCGAACACCACTATACGGTGTGCGAGCTGAACGAGAAGCTAGATCTCTTGTTCTCGTTCATCCGAACGCACCTGTTCGTCAAAACGCTGGTGTTTCTCTCAAGCTGCAAGCAGGTCCGTGTTTGCTGATCCTCACTAGTACTCTGACCTGACCAAATATTCCCAACAGGTTCGATTCGTGTACGAGACCTTCCGCAAGCTTCAACCAGGTGTCCCTTTACTTCACATTCACGGCAAGCAAAAGCAACCCACACGCATGGAGGTCTACGCTCGTTTCCTCTCCTCTCCGGCTTCGGTCTGTTTCGCGACAGACGTCGCGGCTCGAGGTCTGGACTTCAAACAAGTCGACTGGGTGCTGCAGGTCGATGCGCCTGAAGATGCCGAGACTTACATCCACCGTGTCGGACGGACTGCGCGTTATACCAACAAGGGCCAGGGGCTTCTCTTCCTGTTGCCCAGCGAAGAAGAGGGGATGGTGAAGGCGTTGAAGGGGAAACAGGTGGTGGCCCAGAAGATAAAAATCAAAGATAGTAGGACCCTGAGCGTCCAGAACCAGCTGCAGAAGTTCTGTTTCGAGGATCCGGAGATCAAATACCTAGGTCAAAAGGTAATTATGGCCTAGCCATAAACGCGTAGCTTCACGTCACGCTAACACCAGGTCCGAATGTTCAGGCGTTCGTTTCGTATTTGAAGTCCATTTACCTCCAAAAGGACAAATCGATATTCAAGCTTGAAGAAATGCCCCTGGCCAAATTCGCCGAATCGTTGGGTCTCCCTGGAGCTCCCAAGATTAAATTCATTAACAAGGAGATCGCTCAACGGAAGAAGAACGCTAACCGGGAGTTGAAGTCCTCCCGGACCAAGTCCGCTTCGGAGCAGTCGAGCGAATCCAGTGGATCGGACGACGAGGATCAACCCGTGGCTGGACCTTCGAACCCCAACAAGGTAACGAACATTTCGTTGCGAACCCCAATTAGGACTGATATCCTCTAACTCAAACTAAACACCTTAGGTCCGAACGAAATATGACAAGATGTTTGAACGCAAGAACCAGCTCATCCTCACCGACCACTACACCAAATTGGTTGACCACGAGGAAGATGGGTTGAACTTTGGTGGCCCAGGAGGCGATGACGATGACGATTTTGTCACTGTCAAGCGTGCTAACCACGCGCTGGAGGACCACGTTCCTCTTCCGGTTATCCAAGATCAAGACTTGTCGAAACGCAAGGTCAAGATGGGGCAGAGCAAGAAGGCCATGCTTAAATATCACGGCAACCCCACGAAAGTCGTTTTCGATGATGAGGGCCAAGGCCGCTCCATATATGAATTCGGCAAGGTAGCAGACGGCGCAGAGGCCGAGTTGAAGATGAAAGAAGCCGGGAAAAAGTTCGCCGAGGCGGAGAGGGAGAGGTTGAAGGAAATCGACTTAGTGGACCGAGAGGTAGAGAAAGAG
>WSUI01000351.1:14551-29027 GCA_019633595.1 Tulasnella sp. UAMH 9824
TTGGAGGATGACGAAGAACTCGCACTCCGGCTCTTACGCGGGGAAAGCTGACATATTCACACCCACGAGCATTGCCAGTAATTTTGTTGAAATCGAAAGCGATTAGCGATGGGATACACATTCGTACGTTCTAGTCGTTACAAAGAAAAGCGAAAGGCGAAAAGGCGAAAAATAGGGGGAGAGAACATTACCGCGAAAGATGGAAAGCGTACTTTTCTTTAGATTTTAGATTAAGGTATAAATCTCCCAGGTTATGTAGCTGGGGCGGTGGGTATAGGATAAGTGGCGACGTCCGTCCAGGCGGAAGTCGATGAGGCAGCAGATGCCTCTGAATTTAGATGAGTGGGGCTGGGAAGTGCTATCGAGGCCGAGTCCGCGGAGGATTTCCGGCCGGTGGAAGGAGTAGGTGGTTTCTTGTTGAGCCGACTCCACCATCCCCTGCCGTTGGCCTGAGACTGGGACATGGATAATTCATCCGTTCCGCTGACACCAGATTCGACCGAATGGTCGATGGAGCTTTCGTCAAGACTCTCTGACTCCTTGCTGCTTTCATCCATGCTGCGTAGAGTCGTCCCCCTCGACGGCCTTGCCGGTCGGATGCCGGGTGACGGAGCGGGGACGTAGTATGTGAATGGAGATGGGCTTGTAGATGATGTGGGGGTGGGATTGAAAATGGCTTCTATGATGTTTTCGGCGGAATGTTGAGATGGGTCGACGAGCCAGCGGTGGAGGTTCAGCTGCTGCGAGCTAGTGGACGCGAACGACGACTTGTGGCGGACCGTCCCGGGACGTTTCAGGTCGGTGGTGGAGCCGTTCAAGGATCGCGGTGAACTAGGACGGGGTGAAATACCGGGCTGAGATGAGGTTGAAAAGTCGGAGAAGTTCATGAGGTTGCGGAGTGGGTCATTCGCTAGAACACCGGCGACTCCCGCCACGGCTTGGCCTTTCTTGAGTTCAGGACTAATAATAATAGGGTCGGCACAAAGGCATCATGGCACGTGACGAGATTTCACACTCACACTTTGTAATTCTTATCGCCACCGACCCGTTCCGCGTGAACGGTCAACTTGAGCTGAGCATTTGTGTTGGACTGGTCCAACAGATAACGGCGAGTGACTGGACCCCGGTCCGCATACTCAGCAAGGTTGATCCGCGCGATACCGAAGCGCGTGGGGGCTACCGGCTCCAGGGAATTTGAGGTTGTTCCGTTGGGAGAAAGGCGCTACAGGAGGGGAAACCACGCGCGAAGGGAAATGAGACACGTTTTTAGCGCCGTCCGTCTCCTCGGGGATGATGCACTCACCTCCTGTAGGACCAACTTGAGCTCGCAGGGCATAAGCTCATATGTCTCCCTCTTGACCTTGAAGTCGACGCTAACGTCGACGGTGTGGTTCCACCGGACGGTGTGATCTTTCAGTGGCACATACTCGGTGCAACCCTTATGTGTGGTATCCTCGATGCGAACGGTGGGGGGCTCCGGGTTCGGTAATGCTGTTGGCTTAATAGGGGCGGAAAAAGATTCCATTGAGACAGGGGTGGATGCATGGGGGTCAGTTGAAGTTGGGGAGTGATCTCCCCTGCTGGTCGTGGTTTGCGAGACTGGGGATGTGTTATCCATTGTTGGAGTGGGGGGTTGGATGGTAACAGCGAGTCTTGGAACATCTAGTTGCAACGGCTTGTTCTTGCCCTTCTCGCCGGTCGTGAGTGCTGTTCGGTAGTCTGAGTCCAGACTGGTTCGCAGCGAGCCTCCGGGGTCCGAATCCAGGGAATTCATTCGCGTCCCAGCTCGCGCAGTGCCGTTTGTCATCCTGAAAGCTGGAGCCGCGTCAGATGGCGTAGACGGTCTTGAATGTGTTGGACGTTGGCCTGCAACGTTGTTCTTTGCGTTTTTGAACTTCCAGCGCAGCGCAAAAGAGCCATTTTGGAAGGGGATGTTGGTGACGTCGTGAATCGTCAGTCTGATCCTGAATGTTGCGTGTCGGGATATTGGTAGCAAGGACAGAAGCTTGTGGCCGAGTCCATCGTCATTCTGAGCCATCTCATGGGTGTTTCGAGCCACGTAGGGCGCCGGGGGAGGTGGTGGTGGTGGAAGGTGTAGGGGAAGGAATCTGGATCTGGACTCTTTGATGCCGCGAACAAATTCGAAACGCTTTGCCCCCGTTTGGTCAGCACCGGTGTTCGAACAGCCCCCCCCCCGGTGTTCATGGCGGCCGTGTTTGTAACAAAGTGTATAACATTCTCGCTGCGGCCAAGCAACGCCCAGATCGACCGTTGCGTACAGCACTGGGTCACCCCGGCTCACTGAGCGGCGTCGACACTCTGCGGTCCTTTGCGGGACGTTTTGACGTACGGGCGGGGAAACTGCCATTTCCGGATTACGAGCTCTGCCTCCGGTGACGTTTTCCATTCCCGACCCCCGTCCTAATTCATGCCAGCTGTGTGGACAATCTCGAATATTGCGGGTCTTAGCGGACTCTGGGCCACGGGGGCACCCTTCACCGAGTCCGTATCGAAATTCAAAACGCCGATGAGGTCAAGGAACACCCAGCAGATCAGTTTCCCTCTTCTCCTGGCTGCGGGCCGACCATGATATGCTATGCATGACCCTTTCGATTCTCGAAGGGTTGCCGAGTTGGCGTTTGTTTCGCGTACATCATGATGCGTTGATACTATGCCGTTTCGGGAAAACGAGCTCAAACCTCTGCGGCGAGGGTTCTCTTCCCACTACCCTTTCGGCTTGCTCGCTCGTTCTGCACAACCGCGGTCCTTCATAAATCATGAGCTCTGTATGGACGGCCCCACGCGCGTAAAGTCGTCCAGGATGGTGGAACACTGTGGACGAGACCAAACCTCACCACTACTTGTCCTTCAAAACAAAGTCTATGACTCTCTCACTGCGCCCAAGCAATGCCCAGTAGGCCGTTGCCTACAGCACTGGTCACCCTGGGTCACTGAGCGGCGCCAACACTTTGTGGCCTTCTGCGGGACGTTTTTGACGTACGAGCGGGGAAACTGCCCTATCTGGATTACGATCTTTGCCCCCGGTGACTTTTTCACTTCCCGACCCTCACCCTAATTAAGTCCGCACATGCCAGCTGGATGCGCATCCCAAACTTCGCAAACTTGAGCTGATCCCGAACCACTAGGAAAGCTCAAGTCGATGTGACATTGAAGTCCAACGCGAGGATGGGAGCCTTTGGGCGCTGAGGAAACCCGCTTTTCTTCCTGCTGTGGAATGAAAGCCATGAGATCCGGTACGCGGCCCTTGAGAGAGCGTTGGTTTTGCACTTCCTGGTGCAGTGCGGAGTCTAGACGGGCAGATATTGGACCTCCATCTTGAGAGGAATAACACCACTAGTCTTACGAGCTCGGTTGACTATAGTTGAGTCCTCGAGAGCCTCGTATACCGACTGATCGGAGCCGGGAGGATCCGTTGGCAACCTGTCGATCACCCCTAAGGAGGAATGTATTTCTTCTGTACACCTTGCCACATCTTACTGGGGACAAATGGTTTCCGAAAAGGTGGCGGAACAAAATAGAGCAAAATCTTAAGCAGCACGAGGTGAGGCCATAATACCGCAGTGGCGGCTAGTCCGGTTACGAGTACGTCATTTCGATCATTCGGATCGCCTCCAGGTCTTCCTCCTGTAGCAGAAGGGGCCTTTTGATGAGTTACCTTCCAACCCTGTGATACCTTGATTTTTTAAGTGGATGGATACCGAGCAACACTCATGGACCGGGCCTAACAATAGGCTTGCTCAGGGTGTGCTGCCTTCGAATCCATGCATGGCCGAGCGCGAACCGAGCATACGTTGCTCATAGAGTCTTTGGATCAGTGTGTTGTAACTTTCCTTCATGCTTGTTTATGGGTTGATAGGCTACAGCCCAGCGCTAGACCCGATATACATAATGTTACACATATCTAGTTCAAGCTCGTGCATCGGCACTTTTCAATGGCTTCTTTCTATCCTAGTACAGCCCGGCGCGTATGTCTTTAGCCGCCCATCGTTATAGGACCTCAAGGTTGAGTTGAGACCAAACTCACTGTCGTTGTGCTACATTACGAAATGCCGCGAGGCCCGTCTCATCAAAGCCCTCAGCAGAAAGCCATTGCCCCATGTCTACCTGCCTCCCTGGAATACAACATGATGCTTAAACTTCCCAAATTGACGGGTCAGTTTGCTTGTATCTTTGCCACAACACGAGAACCCAACCGATTGGCAAACTTGCAAGGACCTCTTCCGCGACCTGGACTGTAGCCGAGATTACCTGCAGTGCTTGGATTCTAGAAATCACTCAACACTCTAGGCTGACAAACGCAATGCCCTCCTCGTCAAGTCACTTCGAAGCGTCACTTGGGCGATTCGCGATATTGACTCTATTCCCCTACCGACGAGGAAGCGCGCCTCGGTTTTACATATGTTCACTCTGGGATCGGTGATTAAGGTAACTGTCGTGCAACACGCCGGGAGCTGCCAGCCAGGGCCTCGTCGACGAATGGATAGCAAAGTACGTAACCATCGGGTAACAAGAGTCTCTAGAAGAGAATGATGACGTGGAGCGAAATGACTTGACCGAGATAGGTGCACCGTCGTTGACAGCCATAATGACTTCGTCCGGGCTTTGTCAAGTCGGCCACCGACCAGCCCTGATTGATCGTCTCTTTGAGACAGTCGAGAGACGAGGGATTTAACAAGAAGACGATTCGATTCTGTTGGGTCAAGTGGCCACACTCCGATGTGACATGGGCGATCTAAACCAGGATTCATCGGGGCGCTAATGGACCAATTTGGAATGGAGCATTGGGATTCACCCTCCACCGAGCCCACAGGAGTGCAAGAGACGACCCCGCGAAAGTTGAGACTAGGACGATTCGTTCTATATGGGCCAGGGTCGCTTCCAAGGTCCCGGGAATCAAGATCCGAGCCAAAGATCGCTCGACCAGAGTTTTCCGGGAACGTTTCGTCAGGAAATTTCGACGTAAAAACATTAATTAGGTGAAGTCTGGGCCTGCAGGAAGGGTTGAGACTACGCAGGCGGCGTCGTTACCGCATCGGTACCCTTGATTGCTTCACGCAGCCGGACTTACAGGATCCTCTTCCGATCGCGGCGAATCAGAGGGTGGATTTCGCTTAACGATCCGATAGTGAATGGAGGAATCCCGTCCTGGCGGTGCCTTCAGGGACTGTTGTCCACTCAGAGCAAACTTCGAATTGCCACTGTGGGGCCAGCAGACACGCCGCCACCAATCGGAACCTCGTGCCCACTAGAGCGCGTATCCGCATTAGGAAGACCGAGTGCAAATCTTTCAGCTTCATTATCTGGCTGCTTGTGCCGCAAGCGCGAAATGCTTCAACCCTTAATGTTTTGATTGGTTACCGGAGTCTGTTGGTAGGGGAGCGCAACGACCAACTATCACGGGAAGGAATGTATCCTAGGATGAGCGACTCAAGGGCCCCCCATCTGACCGTCTTGGTCCAGCCTTCCTCTAAGTTCTTGCTGGGATACGTCTCGAATCTTCATGCGAACTTCTCGCATCCGGCTTGCACCCAAATGACGAGAGATCTAAGCCACCGTCGGGACTTTCATGCAGTAATCAGAATGCCTCAAGTTCGACAAGTATTCTGAAAGCATAGGAATACGTACAGGGTTATTCAGGCGCCGAGCGTCCCTCGTCGACGCACTTGAGGCTCCCAGTTGGAGGATATTCTCCTGCCGAATTCCCTCTCTGGCCTCCACTAAGCTGCGACCCTGATCGCATAAGTGTCCAAACAGAGCATCAAGTACAAGGCAATGGGCTGCCATAGCTTGATCGAGTCCAGAAAGGCGCGATTTCTTCGAAGATAGGTCAAATCCATCGGAAACAGAGCCTGTCTGGCTCACCCTTTATATTCCTGCCATACAAAAGCGCTCTGGATAGCAGCCCCAATCTTGATTCCATAGGTCTTCAATCTCTCACCAGCTTCCTTCATCTTGACCCACTTTCGTTGAGAGTTCCCCTGAAAGTAGCAAGCTGGACTACCCTGACATTATGGCGGCAGAGAGCCTACGTGACACACCCTGGATGGTGCCAAAAATATCGGACTCAATTTTTAGCGAAGCCGGAGGTACGAATGATATGATTTTCTTTATCGCGTAAGTCATGAGGGTGCTACCCACCCGCAAATCGAAACATTGATATCGGTTCGTACAGAGCAGCGATAAGGCACGCCGAGCCATCATCACTCAGACCTGAGGACATCACAGATATTATTAAAGAATATCAACCTTGGAGGATTCATATGTGCAAGGGACCGGATAAGTGGAAAACCGCTTGGGTGAGACATGCTTGGAAGACTGCCATCTGTACACGCAAAGCTAAGACATCGACGCAGAGCTATATTCGATGGATACTTTCCAAGTCTCCTGCGTTCGAGCCAGACTCTCGAATGAAAGGACACTGGCGTATGACGGGAATGCCTCTTGTCAGAACACCAGATCAGCTTGCTAGTCGGATAATGACTGAAGACCAGAGGAACGCCTATCTGTGAGTCTCTTCTATCGTCCGCGGCTATCTCCGGCCAACATCCATCATTTAGAAATGAGCTAGCCAACAGCTATGCGCCCATATAATCAGCGAAGCTGAAGGACCATCCGGTCTATCTCTCTGATAAGCTAAACTAAGCGCAAATTTAAAGCTATCAGAGAGGTCCGACAGGCTCCGCGCAACCTGCGCCAAGAATGAACGAAATGCAAGAGAAAAGAAGGATGGGAGAAGAGAGGGAGAAACAGCAGTACCACTCCGATAAGACATGCTACCAAGGGTATGACCAAACGATGACGTTATGCGGTCATATGGCATTCCGGTCCCGGCCCTCCTGCCCTGCGCCGAGCTCCGCGACCGCACCCTAGGCTTTCCGAACTTGGGAAATAGACTTTTAGTTTTAATGATGGCTGTAAATCATGATTTATGTGGTCTTAATGTCGCATTCCTTTATCTAGTAGAGTGATCGTTTCTACCGGGGAGTGAGAAAGCTGTCGAACCACCAACACTGAAATCCGAAGATACGATAAGCATCATTTAAGTATATAGGCCATGAATATTTGACGTGCAATGGACCGGAAAGCGAAACGCTGCTTGGGTGCGTTTGCCTGAGTACGAGGCCTTTTAGACTGTGCTGACCCATCAAGGCCAGAGTGGATCCTTCTAGATCTCCTGCTCTTGAGCCAGATACCTGCTTTCAAGAACATTGGACCATAACGAGGGGGCCTCTTTCTCAAACACCGGATCAATTGGCTGGTCGGATAATGGCGGAATTGTCGATCACTTGTCTCGTCGTAATATCGGGCGCCTTCAGAGCGGAGTTAGCCAGAGGTACACCCATCATCAATGACCATATCAGGCTCTGAGCCAAGGCCAATTCACAAGCGATAACCAGAGCTTGACGGATGCAGTCAATCCTGGCGCCAAGAGTATCCGAAACGCAGAGGAAGATGAGGAACAAGGAGGGGAGATGCTATTCCGATAAGACGTGCGCACCGGATGATGACGTTGCGCAGTGATACGATACCCCGGTTCCGGTAGAGACTCGGTGCATGATATAGTATATGTTGTTGATCTGCACGGTTAATTTGCCTGTCAAATCTCTGGGGGGAGGGGGGAGAATGAAGCAACCTTCGGTATTAGTCCATCAAAAAGGCCTCTAGCTATTTTCCGTGGATTTATAGAAGCTTCCGTGCCGGTGCGGTGCTGATTGCCGGAGGACCGGTGTTGGAAGTGGTGAGAAATGATTGTTTACGTACTTCGGGGTGCAAGGTACAACGCGGCGGCAATTGCGGATAACCTTAAAAGGTATTTTGAATTGATGGGCAAACACGGATCAATTCGCAACGAGCCATCTCCGTCCTTGCACAGCGGAGAAGCATCACCGTTTCAGGATACTACCGTCTGGACAATCAATATATCATGTGGACAGCAGCAACTTCCCCTTTTTCTGCAGTGACAAGTATTATAACGGAAGTAAGAACCATTCTGGGCGCCATACGGCGTTTTGACTAGGCCTTATTGGACTGGGGAGAGGCTATACGGTTAACGCGAGGGCCGTCGGTAAAAAGCATCGTTTGGCATGCAGCATAAACCTACTTACATGTTCTGATCGACGTAGCGGCCAAGCACTTGCAAAGTACTAGCATTTCTGATGCGTGTTAACTGAGGATACCCGAGCAAAATGCGTGGTCCTCAGCCAGTCGACGAAGGCGTCAACATCACACCTGGTTCCCAAGAAGCCGTATGCTGTTTGACGCAGATTTAAACTCATCTCAGGGCCTTTACAAAGCCTATTATCTCATGTTTATAATCTTAGCGTTAGAGTGAAGCACAGCCTTAGCCAAAATTGGTATTTTCCGAGTTGCCGATTAGTGATCCGACAATGGGGGAAAGCAAATGTGCAAGCCTAGATCTATTCTAAGGGGCTGTTAACTGCAGTTGGTCTTGTTGCAAACGGGAGAAGTTTGGAAGAACCCCCTCCGGTACAGTTCCAGGCCCGCGTGGTGGAATAGGGCGAAGACTGGGCTTTCTATATGCAGCATTATGGAGGGGGATAGTTTGCTGGAAGGTTGCCCGAATCTTCGAAAGAAACGGAAATGATCATCCTGGACTAAGCTAAGAGGGCGAGAGATTCTTAGACGGTTTCCTTCTTTCCCTCTCCGTTATACTTAAATCACGGGTTTTCGGTTTCTAACAAATGACATTCCCTGCGAATCGTTACTCTCCCCTGGCCTAATCTCTTTATCTGCACTTTATATATCTCATTTCGAAGCCGCCTGTACAAAACTCAGGTGCAGGATTTATGAGGGCTGATCAGCTGAAACCCGAGGAACCTTTTTCAGTACCTAAGATCAACAACCTGATTTTCAGCCAAAAAGGCGGCGTAAAAAGAATGATTTGGTTCGTCGCGTAAGTTTCATAAGTTGACCTTCCTTCGTTTACATTCATCTCGAGACTGAACATTACGGCATGATTCTAGCGGAGCCTTGAGACACGCATCACCACTACCACTTACGGTTCGTCAGATTCGCACTTTAATAGAAGACCACCAACCATGGAGGATATCTGAGTGCCGGGGGCATGATAAGAGAACTTCTGCAGAGGTAGACCTCGGTTTCCAAAGTTCATGATCTTCTAGCGTCGTGGCTGACCCCTAGGTCACAGGGTAATATCCGATGGATACTATCAAAGTCTCCCGCATTTGCACCAGATGTTCGAGCCCCTGGCCACTGGTGCATGACTAGGAAACCTTTAGTCCGCACGTCCGACAAGCTTGGCACCGTTACACCAGGCGCGACAAGAATGATGACCGAAACCGAAAAGCAAGCATATCGGTAAGCTTTGTGGTATCGCCCTATTTTCAGGTCCCTGAAATATTCATACAACAGAGAGTGGTCAGACCACCTCTTTGCACCATTCAAAGACGCGTCGGAGTACAAGTCAACTCTGAAAAGATCATACCAAGCTGCAACGGGACCTACGGATGGACCTCAAACCACATTGAACGTAATCTCATGAGCTCGAGACTTTGAAAGAGTCTCTTAATCAATTTGGAATGTAGCAATCATATTTCTTGTATTTGCGGTGTTGCATTCAGACTTGAAAAACCCAAGACAATCTTGAAACGTGAGCCGGCCAACTGTAGACCGACTATCAATGAGAAAATAGATAATCAGGGTCGCATTGGCAGGTCGGAGTTGACGTGAGGAACGGCCTTCTCAGGATTTCGAGCGCACTTCGCATACGACCAGTAAGTAGCAAATCGATGATCGGTAGGATGCATTATCCGGCTTAACACACGAGGACAGCTTATAGAAGCAATCTACACACTCGGCGATGGTTTTCTTTTTTTCCAACCCCTATGAAAGCAAGCCTCGTCGTGAGCGCTTTGACAACTTATGTCGTGCGAATCAAGTCAACCTGCTCTGATATTGGAAGCTGCAATACAAGGAATGCGAGACAAAGGGTAAAAAAAATAATTAGATATTTGAAAATGAGAAAATCAACCCACCTGTTGGCAACGGGTGCAGGACAAAGTCATCGCGAGTGACCGTGATGCTAGGTTCTCACCGGAAAGAGGGGATCGAACCCAGGAACAGCCTGCATCCGAGTGCCCAAAGTCTTCATCGTTAAGTAGGTTGTCGGCAGAAATTTCGGGAGAGCGAATGCCTAGAATTGCGCCAAATTGGTTCCACAGATCGATGGCTTTGGTGGGTCGAAAGGGAACATGTGCGTGAGGTTGCATCGGAACACGCGCAGGAGACACATTTTCGTGGTCGAGTAATATTTTTGAGACCCCATTTGCACTCCGGACAAAGTACCTTCAAGCGAGACCCCGAGCATTCAATAAGTCTAGATGAACCAAATCTACAACCATACCAAGACTTCCGGTAGTAGCGAAATGCAGGAATATATACATTTAAAGATGACGCAATGGGAGGACAAGAAGATCGAGTCAAAGACCAGCATGAGCGTTGGTAGAGCGTTGGTTTTAAATCGTTAACATGGCAGAGACGACAGCAAATCCGCTTATTAAAACACTCTGGTTGAGTATAGAGCCATTAAGAGCAGCGTTCGAAGACGTAGCTCCAGTGGCGCCTGCGCTTGCGCTCGTACTCGTTGGTTGAGCAGCAGGATCGGTCCTTATATCAACCCCCTATCAAAACATATAGAACGCGTTAGTCTTCATTCAAGAAAATGCAAGAAGTGGACGCACTACTTCACCGCAGATGTATCGGGCAATAACGGCGGCAGCCTCCAGATCCTCCGGGCTGCACGAGCTTTGGATGCAATCCGTGGTAGAGCGGAGGTAGGGTTTATTTGTGCATAAACAAGCGTTATCAGTAGGCGGGCAGTCGCGGGTGTCGGCATTGGTGATGCATGGAAGTGAGCAGCCTGTGGGGTGCCGGTCAGTCTTGGCATTCAAAGCCGCCCCAAGTCAAGGTACGAACTAGGATAGTCAAGCGGGCCCCGCGCCACAAGAGCAGAATCAGAAGCGAGGAAAGTAGAGAGGACAAGGAAAATGGCGTTTACGCGCATGTTGCTCTGGTGTACCAGAAGTCGAGAAGTGTCAGACGGTGGAGAAAAGCGGGAGAGGATGCAAGTTGGGGGTCTGAGGAGCAAACGCTTTGTGCCCCCGTTGCAATTTAGGTATTTTACAGAGTCGGGTGCGACAACGGGGACTGAATGACATGGATACACAAAACCTATTTGTTAGAGAATTTGTGTCGTATTTCTCTCACTTCAGACCTCCGAAATCCCCTAGAGGTGCTGCCTATCGTATGTGTACGACGGAAGCGTGACAGACCTTCGATTCCTTTTTTCTGCAGCTGTTCAAGGCGGTTAGTGATAGGTCGGGTCGTCTAGATACTGCATAGGCTAATGATGGAAAAAGGGTGCATGACACGCATCAAGCCACCAGCGTGCGGGTCCCTTTGTTGTTGGATGCCTCGGATTCCCTTCTGCTTGTGGAGTGGAATGCGGTTCCCTCGATTCACCTTTGTCCTCCTCGTCTCGCTTGGCACTGTGAGCCGCGCGGCAGGGGCCGCAATACGGGTCCCCGGTGGATTCTCTCCCCACCACGGGTCACCTGTAGTCACCGTGCCTAGAGATACTAAATACCTCGCGGTGACGCGAGTCTGTCTCTGCCAACCTGGACGCGGGGCTCTTTCAAGTCCAAACTGAAATCTACCTGCCGGACAAACACCACGAAACGACCATATACATGTTCGAGCATCCGTTGCATTTCCGTATTGTTCGCATTGAAGTCTCACGGTAAGTTCCGTTTGGTTGAACACACGTGGGATACGTAACTTGAGCCCTACGAACCGTCCTGGTGATAGTTTGGATGGAATTCCCCAAGAAACGAAACAGAAGAACAATCGAGTGATTCCTACAGCGACGACCTACAAGCTATGCGATGGTTTCCCTCTTTCCAACCCCTGCGAAAGCGATGTTCGCTCCTTGATACTTTGGCCACTTATAAGGGGCGAAACTGGTCAACCTTCTCTGAGATTGAATGCTGCAATACGTTGTCTGTAAGGCCAGGAGTCAGCAAAAGGCCCGACGTTTTGAAGGATGCGATGAGCTTACCTGCTTACAACGAGTACGAGATAAAAGCGCTGGGCATGACTGTAAGAGCAACCTCTCGCCGAAAAGGGGGCATCGAATCCAGGAACACCCTGTACGGGGCTGTTCCGCGTCTTGATCGCCGACCAGATCATGGGTAGAAAGGTTCTGAAGACGAAAACCTAGGAGACGAGTTCCAAATTCATTCCACATCTCGATAGAATCAGCAGGTCGGAAAGGATTCTCCGTGCCGAGCTGACTTGGGGCCGGGCCAGGAGAAAAATAAGATTGCCGGCAACATGAGCCGGAAGTCCAATCCCTTCTAACCCGATACTGGAACTGAGAGGGTTGTTGCTGGTATTATGTCATTACGGCGTTCATAAGGACCCTCATAGATTCGGCTAAACGTGAAACCTGTTTAACATGACGGATAATCAAACGACACCCTTATGAATGACAGTTGGATGAAAATTCTCCATGAGCTAAGATATAAAAACAGTTGGGTCTATCCTATGGAAGTGATTTGCAAACCTTACGATGATTTCCTTCTTTCCAATCCCTGTCAATATGACCGTCCTAAGTTAGCGCTTCGGCCACATCGGGGGAAAATCAAGTTAACCTTTTCTGACACTGTAAACTGCAATACATGGTCTACGACGCGAAAGGTTAGAGCAAAGTGGAACATTTCAAAGAACGAAACGATGGTCTCACCTGCTTACAACAAGTGCAAGAATAGAGGGTCGACGGGGACTGAGAAGGTAGTGCCTCACCAAAAAGAGGGCATCGCACCCCAAAACAGCCTGTACGAGAGTCTTCTTGATCGTCATCGACACCGGGACCACGAGAAGTCTGGGCGGGAAGGGGGATGTTAAGACGCATTCCAAATGTCTTCCACTGTTCGATGGATTTGACTAACCGAAAGGTTATTTTTCTGATGGTTGAGAATGGGGAGCGGTCTGGGGACACATATGTTTGTGAGCGATATGAGCCATAGAACCAGTCGTTCCGAAGCTGAGACTCGAGTTGGCGAGATGGTCGTTGACAGTGCGCGACTATCGCATCCATAAGGGCCTTAACAGATCCAGCTAAACGGAAGAGTTAGCGTAGCCAGACAGATGAAAATGCTACCACTTATCTACATACCCATAGGGGCTTCCTCATCGGCCCATAGTGCGACCCTTGCCAGCAAAAGAAGCAAGTCATGATGCATCACAAGGTCTTGAACTATGAATTTCTGCAGTCGGTCGTCGGTCAAATATCCGAGGATCCTAATTTTTAAGTCACTTTAGTAACAATTATATCTCAAACGGCTCGCCTCAAACCGCACCTGGTTAGAGTGTTTACCACATCACAGGTACGCCCGCTAAGTTCGTCGTATTTAAGGGCGTACTTACGATTAAAATACCAGAAGCGATCTACGAGGATTCGATGGACACGCCCTCTGAGGATAAATGGCTCGTGAAAGCGTGGGTCCTCCATAAGGTCCAAAACGAGGATATGAGTTCCCAGCATTGTGATTACCTCCGAGGAGTCACCAGTCATCTTGCAAAAGCGAGTTGACTCCTCAACGATCCGCGAGATGCCGAATCGTGAAATCGCTTCATCCATGATCCGGGTAGTAAGGTTAATGCCGACGTCGTAGTAGCTACGAAGAATATTTCCACCGCATACAACAGTGAAGGAATCCCTACTACTGGACAGCTTCTGATCGCCGAAGAATGGTGCAAAAACTAGCCAAGCCATGGTCTTAAGGTTGCCCTTAAGGCTAGAGGGTTATCGCGTCAGCTCTGGCACCAACCTCGATAGAAGGGAGGCTTGAGGCTCACAGACTAAAAGTCTTATCGATGATTTTGAGCGTATCGAGCTCGGCTAGCGAACCAACGATGAATAGGAGTGGCAAGCGTGATGGAGCTACCTCTCCTGGGGGTCTTGAAGCTGGATAGCGTTCTCGTATATTTCAAGAATGCGAGGCACTCTCTGGATCAGGTCAACAGCCAGGTCTTTATTGGCATGAAGGTTGAAGTCCAGGACAGAGACGAATTGGCGTTGCAGCAAATAAAAGGTGGCTATGGAAACAGGTGGCTGGTTGCCCCTCGTTCTCAGGCGTGTCGTATGAGGCAAGTGGTGAGTTCGGTTGAGCGCACTATCCGCCGAGCTCTGCCATCTTTCACGAGGTCCCACGGATGTACCTACTTACCTCCCTACCTGCCCTACTGAGGAGCCGTTCTGAAGATAGATCGAATGAAATTTCCCAGGAGTCGAGATATGAGGACAATCGAGTGATTCCTATTGCGGCGACCTACAAACTATGCGATGATCTCCCTCCTTCCAATCCCTGCGAGAGCAATGTTCGTTCGTTAGTACTTTAACTACTTGAAAAGG
>WSUI01000352.1:0-32426 GCA_019633595.1 Tulasnella sp. UAMH 9824
CAGGGTTTTTCCCCCAGCACGCACTGACTGTGCCAAGGCGTGCTCAAAGGTCTCAGCTCTTAGGTACCGATCATGTAGTCCCCATGCCCAATAAGATTCGTATGACCCCCCTCAAACCATCTACACATCTGATCGTACCTACTGAGCTGAGCACCGACCAAGTCACAGCGTTCCCCACCGCCATGATCGACTCTGGCACCACTTCTGAGTTCATCAGCACCACCTTCGTTGAGCAGAACCGTATCCCCACACACCGCAAGGAATTTCCATGCGAGCCACTAGCCATTGATGGACACTCCTTGGGAACTATCGACCGAGAAGTTAGGGGACGACTCCGAATGGGTAACCATGAAGAAAACATCACTCTCGATGTTGCGAACTTAGGTCGGCATCATGTTATCCTCGGGGCACCCTGGCTCCACCGACACAACCCGGAAATCGACTGGCGAACTCGCCGAGTGGCGTTTAGAGACCCCTTTTGTTCCCATCGCTGTCTTGATACTCCCGCCGACGTCCTAGGAAAAGCTAATGGGCAGCCAAATCGAACTCCGCCCCCTCCAATCCTCGAGGATGACTTAGGTCCTGCAGAGGAGGAGCTACCCCCAGTTATCGCAGGTACTAGCATCTCCGCTCGAATTGCCGCTGGACACACCGAGGAAGAGAAACCCTTGGAAGAGCTGGTCCCAAAAGAGTTGCACGATTTCCTGGACGTATTCAGGGAACCAGCGGAAGGCCAAGCACTCCCACCACTTCGCCCCAATTACAACTGTCGTATCGATCTAATCCAAGGAGCCCCCTTACCGAAACCTAGGGGCCTCTACCATGGTACAGAGGAGGACCGACGAGACCTGAAGAAGTGGATTGACGAAATGCTCAAGAAGGGTTTCATCCAAGAATTGCGCTCCCCTGTGGCCTCTTCATGCTTCTTCGTCGGCAAAAAAGATGGCAAGAAACGCCTGGTGATCGACTATCGACCAATCAACGAGATCACAATCCCCGACCAGGGACCTATCCCCCTCCAAGACGACCTAATCGACACATTACGAGGAGCAGACTGTTTGACCCTCCTGGACCTTCGGGAAGCATACTGGCGTGTTAGAATCGAACCCGGTCATGAATGGATTACGGCGTTTAAGACCCCCTACGGCCTATTCGAATGGAAGGTTATGCCTTTTGGATTGCGCAACGCCCCCGCTATCTTCCAACGCTTTGTCAATAGTATCTTGCATGACCTGCTCAACGATCCTGTAATCAACTACCTGGACGACATCCTAGCAGCAACCAAAGGAAAGGAGGCCAACGTATCGGTAGTCAGGGAACTCCTTCGACGACTCAGGGAGAACCAGCTCCATTGTAATCCTAAGAAGTGCAAGTTCTTCGTCTCGGAAGCAGAATACTTGGGCCTGTGGATCACGCCAGAAGGGATCTCAATGGACAAGTACAAGGTTGAGGCCATTCGCGAGTGGCCAGTCCCTCGAAAAGTCAAAGACATCCAGACATTCCTTGGATTCGCCAACTTTTACCGTCGGTTCATCAAGGACTTTGCCAAACTCTCCCAGCCTATCACAAATCTCCTCCGAAAAGACGTCACCTGGAATTGGACCACGGAATGCCAAACAGCCTTCGATTCCCTGAAGGAGCGATTCATTACGGCCCCTGTCCTGACTCACCACGACCCTGACAAACCCTCGATCCTAGAGACTGATGCATCCGGCTACGCTTATGGAGCAGTACTGTCCCAAAAGGCCGATGACGGCAGAATCCACCCCAACGTGTACATGTCAAAGTCCATGACCCCTGCCGAGCGACGCTATGACATTTATGACAAGGAAATGCTGGCTATCATCCGCGCCCTGAAATACTGGAGACACTACCTTGAAGGCACCCGATTCCCCATTCAAATCCTCACCGATCACAAGAACCTTGAGTACTTCAAGAAAGCTTAGGTTCTTAACCATAGACAACACCGCTGGCTTCAGGACCTTTCCCGCTTCGACTTCACCATTTCCTACCAGCCAGGCACTAAGTCAGGCAAACCGGACGCGCTATCCCGGAGACCCGACCACGTCCCTGAAGGGGGGGCAGAAGAACCGTCCCTGACGCTTCTACTGCCTTCCAAAATCGTGGATATCAACGCAGACGACGAAAGCGAAGGTGCTCAATTGGCAACGGACTCAGAAATCGTGGATACTATCGGAGAGCAACTGCGTCAGGACCCTGCAGTCAAGTCAATCATGGCCTACTTCGACGCCAACCCAGACCACGCCCCAGCCCAACTTAGAAAGGAAATGTCCGATTGGAGCCTTGAGGAAGGGCTGCTACGATTTCGGAACCGGATCTACGTGCCCAACGACGAGGATATCAAAAGAGCCATCCTACAGCTGTACCACGACTCGATCATCGCCGGGCACGGTGGCCAAGCCAAAACCTTGGAACTGGTATCGAGGGGGTATTACTGGCTGTCCATGAAATCATATGTCAACCGCTATGTGGACGCTTGCGACAACTGCCAAAGGAACAAGCCCCACTACTCCAAACCTGTCGGACTGCTCAAACCCCTCCCTGTCCCCTCCGGTCCCTGGCAGGACATCTCCTATGACTTCATCACTAAGCTCCCCAAGACGCGTCAAGGGAACGATACGATCATGGTTGTCGTCTGCCGACTACTCAAAGAGGCCCATTTCATCGCGACAAAGGAAGAAGGACTCGACGCCCCCAAGACAGCTGACCTTTTCCTCTCCAACGTCTGGAAGCTTCATGGACTGCCCCTGCGAATCGTTTTGGATCGAGGACCCCAGTTCAATGCACCCTTCCTGAAGTTGTTGTTTGGAGCCCTAGGAGTTAAACCAACCTTCTCCACCGCATATCACCCCCAGACCGATGGACAGACGGAGCGAACCAACCAAATCGTCGAAGGCTTCCTTAGAATCTTCTGCAACCACCGTCAAGACAACTGGGATGAACTCCTCCCCTTTGCCGAGTTCTCGTATAACAACTCCAGGCAGTCATCCATTGGAATGTCCCCCTTTATGGCTAGCCGAGGCTACGATCCTGTCTTCACCAACCTCCCATCCAGCGCTCAATCCAACCCAGCAGCAGAGGAACGGTTAGGGTGAATTGCTACGGTTCAGAGGGAAATCCAATCGGCTATGGCACTCGCGCAGGAACGACAAAAGGAGTATTATGATCACCATCGGGATCAGGAGCCTACGTATGAAGTAGGAAACAGGGTTTGGTTGGAAGCGCACAACATCACGACCGACCGACCATCCGACAAGCTTTCGGCAAAACGACTTGGTCCCTTCAAGGTTATTGCTAAAATTTCATCTCACGCCTATCGGCTGGAACTTCCCCCTTCCATGAAAATCCATCCGGTCTTCCACGTCTCCCTCCTCACACCCCATATTGCCGACACTATTCCTGGACGGATCCAGCCTCCTCCACCCCCAGTCATTGTCGAAGACCAAGAAGAGTGGGAGGTTGAGAAGATCCTCAACTCCCGATATCGTTACAATCACTTGCAGTACTTGGTCAAATGGAAAGGGTTTGGAGAAGGCGAAAACAGTTGGGAACCAGCTGAGAATCTGGAGCATTCCCCCGAACTCGTACAGGAATTCCACCAACGATTCCCTGCTGCATTCGGTCCTGAACTCTACTTGCATCCTACTCATCAGCAACCTCCTCGTCGCCGTCCTTAGGAGGGGCTACTGTGACGACCTCGTCACACCTGCGGTCATGTGCCCCCGCGTTTCCTCATCACGTGACTCCTTCCCCACATCCCCTCCGATCACTCGATGCCTCACCACTACCACACATTCATTACTCATCCCCTCATTGCATCCATGCCTTTCTTACTCATGCGACGCGTAATCCCTTCCATCGTGTTCTATCACATTCTTTGCTATTCTAGGACATTCTAGGTACAGCCACTCGTTAGTATTTAAGTACAACGGAATGAGGAGGTTTGTTCCTCATTCCGCCTCTTGTCTACTTCCCTACCATAGCAATACAACTCCTCTCGACAACTGTGCTAGCGTGGCATCCCCGCCTAGTGATCTTGCTCTGATAACCACAGTCCAAGCCCTCTACCCATAGTCCCACAGTCAGATATGCCTTGCTCGGTTTCTACGCCCATAGAACCTTGACATCAGGCCAATCCACGGAACCCTATAACCCCTACGCAGCCAATGAATCCAGCCAACCCACTGAGGCACCAGGGCAGTCCAGCCGTGAAAAAACACCCCACCAAGAAAGCCAACGAGAAGCCAACCAAGACATGGAAAAGGCCCTCGACAAATACTGCAACGAGTGGGGAACCACGGAATTACGAAAACTTATGGACGCCATCGAGGGAAAGTTCCTACTTCCCCCAAGTGCCATTCCCCCGCCAACAACGCTCTCCATGCCCGGAGGATTCTCCCTGTTTACCCCGGTCAAGGGAACCAAGGCTGTTTCATTCAGTAGCTTCCCCGCCTTCCAGCCGACTCCGACCAAATCAGCCATGGCCCAGCAACAGGGATCTACAAGCACTACTGGAGGCAGCGGAGCTAGCACGGGACATAGCAGTAGGAGCTTCGGAGGAGGCACAACGGGCGGCTCATCAATCCCTCCAAGCCGCGGAAACCACCCGACGGGTGGCCTCGGACATACGAGCGGAGCTACTGCGCCGACTGGAGGAGGACCACCAGGAGGAACAAATCCCGCAAGTACCGCAAGTACCACTGCTGCAGCACCACTCGCCAGGTTCGAGCGAGGACGATATGACAGGGTCACGAACACCTACACCCGCTCGCTTTGGCCGGGCGCCGCGCCGGCAGGAGGTGCCCCTAAAATGGCCCAACCGCCCGAATTTGAAGGAAAGGAACGCGGCTCAGAAGCAAACAACTGGCTCGCCGCGGTTGAACGATACCTCACCCTACGCCCGTTCGAATTCAACTCCGAAGAAGCCTGCATCACTTGGATTGCGGCCTACTTACGAAAAGACGCCGCTGACTGGTTCTCCCCATATTGGGACGCCAAAATCCGAGGCCAACCAGGTGCGATCATCCGTTCATGGGCTATCTTCGCAGATGCGTTCCTGGGCACGTTCGGCGACCCTCATGCAAAGGAGAAAGCGGAACGATGGATCCACGACATCGAACAAACCAGATGCGTCGCTGAGTACGTTGCCACATTCAACAAACTCGCCATCCGGCTCGAATGGGACCAGACCGCCCTCGTCTCCGCCTTTAAACGAGGACTCAAGGGCAAAATCATCGCCGCTGCCGCAACACAACGTTGGCCCACTACTCTCGCGGAATTCCAGCTCATGGCCACCGATATCGACCAACAACTACGAATTGCCAGAGAACAATCCCGAGGAAATACCCGAATTCATGATAACCGACCCAATTCTCGCGGGGCTTTTCGCCAGC
Organism: Tulasnella sp. UAMH 9824; assembly: GCA_019633595.1. NCBI lineage: Eukaryota > Fungi > Basidiomycota > Agaricomycetes > Cantharellales > Tulasnellaceae > Tulasnella > Tulasnella sp. UAMH 9824. The sequence goes on from WSUI01000352.1 coordinate 5,415, forward strand.
CTCAGACCGCCTTCCCCCGGCCCGCCTTCCAACGAACAACTATTCCAGGAACTCCTAGCCAACTACACGACCCACAATGACAACCAGATGGACATCGAGGAGGCAGAGGATCCGGAAGAGGAAGAGGAGCCCCACGAACAAGAATAAGCCGAGACGAAGAGCAGCGAAGGCGAGACAAAAAGCTCTGCCTATACTGCAGCTCTGACAAACACTTCGTAAGAAACTGCGATAAGAAACCCGCAACCGCCGCCAACGCCGAACTAGAAGAAGGAGAAATCTTGGAAGATGTCAAACTTGAAGCCTTTGAAGAACCAGAAAAAACCAACGCCTGATCGACAGCTGCGATCAATCAGGCGAGAACCAATATGAAATCCTAGTGTCTCTCTGTGAAGAAATTTGTAACAACTATGACTTAACCCCACTCAGTTCTCGATGTTCCAGCCAAGACCTAAGTATGTTCGACGACCCTGTAACTATTGCTTTCGAAGATGTAACGCCAGGAAGAGGAAAAGGACCCAGTGCAGACTGGGACAGATCGCGGGCGGGGAGGGGCCCCGATCACGTCCACCTGAAAAAACATGAAGACGCCTTCGAGCTGCTGGGCAGCCTAGGAAACCATCATCACGCAGCACGAATTCTCTTTGACCTGGGAGCCACCATCAGTTTTATTCACCCCGATTTCCTTGAAAAATGTAACTTCAAAACAATCAAAACGCGGCCCAGGGGGCTCGTGAATAGCGACGGATCAACAAATAAAAGCAAAACTATCGACAAAAAGGTCCAAGAACGATTCCAACTGGGAGCTCACGTCGCAAGACAAGAGTTCGCCGTGGCAAACATCAACAAGTACGATCTGGTCCTGGGAAGGGACTTCCTCAGGAAACACAATCCATCCACCAACTGGTCCGAAAGCGAACCCGAACGACTTACCTTCGCCTCCGCATACTGTTCTCACCACTGCCTGGCGTCTCCGGCAGATGTATATGGGATGAACCCTAGGACAAAATCTGCCTATGAAGACCTAACCACTCGCATTCCCGCTGACGTACTCAAGACACTAATACGCCGGTGGCTGGACAGCGATGACGCACCGATATCTGGTCAGGCAGCGGAATCCATAAGTGCCCGTATCGCGACAACCAAGAAGAAAGAAGAACTGCCCGCAGAAACCTCAGTCCCAGAACGATTCCACGACTTCCTTGACGTCTTCTCGGAGGAAGAATCGCGAAGGCTGCCTCCGCATCGTCCATACGACTGCTCTATTGACTTGGTCGACGGCAAGGTTCCACCATTCAAACGAATATACAATATGAGCCCCGACGAGCTACAAGCCCTTCGCGAACAACTAGACGACTTGAAAAGCAAAGGATGGATTGAAGACTCCAAATCCCCCGCAGGAGCTCCAGTTATGTTCGTCAAGAAAAAGGATGGGAAACTGAGACTTTGCGTCGACTTCCGTGATTTAAACGACATCACAATCAAGAATCGCTACCCAATTCCCCTGCCGCAGCAAATAATGGACCAAGTACAAGGAGCGAAGAAATTCGCAGCCCTCGACCTCCGAAACGGCTTCCATCTAGTCAGGATTAAACCAGGAGACGAATGGAAAACCGCATTCAGAACCCGCTTCGGGCATTATCAGTACAGAGTAATGCCGTTTGGCCTCACTAGCGCCCCGGCAACCTTCCAACACTTCATGAACGACACGTTTAGGGAGATGTTGGACAATGGTGTCATCGTATACCTGGATGACATCCTCATCTACGCGGACTCAGACGAGGAACTGGAACTACGGATCCGAGAAGTCCTGCGACGCTGCCGGGAAGCTGGTCTGTATTGTAACCCGAAGAAATGCCAGTTTAACACGGAGGAAATCGAATACCTTGGTTTCAAGATCAGCCAACACGGTATCCGCATGGACGAGGAAAAGGTCAAAGCCATCTTAGAATGGCCCGCACCCAGGAAAGTGAAAGAGCTGCAGACCCTGTTGGGATTCGTGAATTTCTACCGAAGATTCATTATCGGATACTCAAAACTCTGCCGCCCTCTGAACGATCTGTTGAAAAAGGATCAACCATGGCAATGGACCAAACGTCAGGATGACGCATTTGGTGAACTGAAGAAACGCTTCACCGAAGCACTGCTACTGGCATGGCCAGACTTTGAAGAGCAGTTTTACGTGGAAACTGACTCCTCAGGATTCACCCGCGGCGGAATCCTCTCCCAGAAAGGGAAAGACGGCAAGCTTCACCCTGTCGCCTATATGTCGAAATCTATGACGGATGCCGAGCGAAACTACGACATATACAACAAAGAACTGCTAGCAATCTTTAAGGCCTTCAAAGAATGGCGACATTATCTACAAGGATCGCCCAAGAAGATCATAGTAATCACGGACCATAAGAACCTAGAAACATACGCTACCACGAAGGTCCCGAATTCAAGACAGCGACAATGGTCGCAATTCATGGCTCATTTTGACTATGAGGTCAAATACCGCCCGGGCAAGTATTGCAGGGCCGACGGCCTATCTAGGAGGCCCGACCACGAACCTGAAGGGGGGGCTGAGGAGAAACCGGGCATCCTGGATCCCGGAGTGTTCTCCCAATCCGAGGCAGAATTCGATGTTCTGGCCTCCACATACCTGACAAACTTTACGATCGAAGAAATGATCAACAACGAAACCTCGAAAGACCCCGCCCTGAAAACAATCATGGAGCACCTTGCTCAACACCCTGATAAACGAGACCTCAAAGAATATACGGTAACGGATGGAACGTTACTACGAAACAGGAAAATTGTAGTCCCAAATAACCTCGAAATCAGAAGGGAGATCCGGGCGAGCCACCATGACTCCCCCCTTGCGGGCCACCCTGGCAGGACTAAGACAGTCGCTGCCGTATCCGATCTATACTACTGGCCCAACCTGACAAAATTTGTCCACCAATACGTGGACTCCTGCGACCTCTGCCAAAGAACAAAGGCTTCAAACCAAAAACCCACTGGCAAGCTGGAACCCTTGCCGGCCCCCAAAGGACCCTGGACGGACATCAGCTACGACCTAATCACAGGACTGCCTAAGACCCGGAAGGGACATGACGCAATACTGACGGTGGTCTGCCGCTTCACCAAAAGAGCTCACTTCATCCCCACCACTGAAACTGTCAATGCGGAGGGAGTAGCGGAACTGTTCAAAGATCACATCTGGAAGCTCCACAGTCTGCCAGAGCGAAGGATCTCCGACCGAGGCCCCCAGTTCAATGCCAAGTTCCTGACACGACTGTATCAACTTCTGCAGATCGAACCAAGATTCTCCACAGCCTACCATCCGCAGACCGACGGACAGGCCGAACGAGCCAATCAGATTATCGAGCAATACCTGAGACTCTACACCAACCACCGGCAGAACAACTGGGACGCCTTCCTATCCCTCGGGGAATTTGCATACAATAACGCCAAGCACGCTTCCACCGGAGTCACCCCCTTCTTCGCCGACCTAGGACGACACCCAAGGTACACCCCAAGACGACTCAACGAGCAAAATCACGAAGTCCCGGCATCCGAGGAATTCCTAAAAAAGAAATTGGCCACCGAGAAGGAAATCCAGGAAGTGCTCAGACTAGCCCAAGAATCGCACAAGCGATTCTACGATCGACACGCAAATGAAGAACCCGACTACGCAATTGGTGATCAGGTCTGGTTAGAACGAAAAGACCCCATCACAGGCAAGGAGGCAATTAGCACGAACCGGCCGTCTGTCAAGCTGGAACATCGACGCTTCGGTCCGTACCGCATCTTGAAGAAAGTAGGGAAGCGAGCCTACCAGCTTGAACTCCCAGAAACCATGAAAATCCACCCAGTCTTCCATGTGGCACGCCTGACGCCTTACAAACCGAACAACATACCAGGAAGGACCCCGGCCCCACCAGGACCTGTGATCGTCGAGGGTGAAGAAGAGTACGAAGTCAAGAAGGTCAAAGATGCTAAATGGTTCCGGAATACATTCAAATACCTCGTATCCTGGAAGGGATACGGTCCCGAGGAAGATAGCTGGATCACTACCCAGCAAGCCACCAACTGTGACAAAGCCATCGCCGAGTTCTGCCAAGAGCATCCCGATGCACCCACCAAGGACCATCCTCCTTGCACCACGCGTCGTCGGCCTTAGAGAGGGGCAACTGTCAGGGTAAGAACCCTGCCCGGACTTATTCCGCGCTTCTCCGTCTTATCTCCGTGGTCACGTGACCGTGGGACTGGCATGGCCTGTGCTCACCGCTTACCGATCCTGGGAACCAGTAAGGATGACTAATCATGACTAAGCAGCCCGGGCTTCTGCCCGAAGAAGACTTTCGGTCCCGGAGAAGTCGAGAAGTCCTCGGTCCCGGAGAAGACCTGTTAGTCTCAAGAAGCCTTCGGTCCCGGAGAAGACCTGTCAGTCTCAAGAAGCCTTCGGTTCCGAAGAGGCCGCAGCACTACGGAGGACTTGAAGGAGGACCTATATAACTAGGTTGCGTTGGCTGGGGACTGTCCTCCAACGCAACAACCTTGTCCACTGTCTACACATACCTAGACACCTCTGCTCTATACATTCATCCTGCCTTCACACCTCTTCCCCGACCTCTGTCCTTGCCTGTTGCATGGCAAGACTTCCGAACAAGCCCTCGAACTAGTCCTCGACCTTTGGGACTTGAACCCCCGCCGCCATAGTCGTGACAAGTTCAGAGCTGGATGCCGCTCAGGGGTGTGCCATATGCTTACAAAGAGTTTGAGAGCTCTGCCCGTCAGGCTCTTGGCTGCATTTGGAAAGACTGTGCGGGCTTGCGGACTTGTTGTGGTCATACATTGACCCACTGACTGCTTCGGGCTCCGCGGACATTCGGTTGTTGAGGCTTTCGGCAGAGGTGCTGCTCACATTCAAGACTTTCCTCCCTTCCCATTCGGGCGGCTCCGCTACTCCTAGCACAGCAAGCGATACAGTGGACATCGAGGGGGAGAACTTTCAAGGCATGCGTCATTTGGATACTCGTTTGGATAGGGCGGAATCATCCCGGGCGAGACAACTGGTCATACTCGAATCTCATGGGGCCAAGCTATCGGCTCTGGGCTCCTTTGGAGAAAGAAGTCGCATTATCCAAAACTGGAAGCTTTGATGGCGCGAATAAGCCCCTCACTCCTGATGATCTCAAAGGGGTCTTTGAGTTTGCTGAATGGGTCCAAAGCAAAACGCGTTCTGCTGTTGTGGCTTGGGATCACGAAGCGTCCAACTTCATGCGAATTGAACCGTCCGCTTTCATTATCCGTAACGCCGATGTTGGAATCAATCGACTGTATGCCAATTTCGACCGCCATGCCGAGTGGCTGTACCACTTGTACGACTTTCGCGACAACAGGGCACTGCGTTCTCGGTCGATATACAGAGAAGATGGGATGTTGTAAGATTCTGTGTGATGGCGTAGTGTCGACACAGGTAGGTGTGTCGTGCATTGGCAGGGTTCGATATCGAAAGGGTTCACATCCCGCGTTTTAGGCTTGTAGGGTGCTTTTACATGGGGCGGCTGGGCGCTGGAGATCCATGGCACAAGCTGTACATACCGCTTATTATTTCCTCCACGATCTCCTTGTCTGCGCAGTTGTGTTCGGTACAAAATGCTCCGACAACGAGCGTATAAACTCCGGATCAGCCAAGCCACAGCACGTGCGATGCACTGGTCATTACCGTGGACTCGGGTGGTTCGGCCAGGGTTTTGCCCACACCAGAAAAAAAATCCGAGCTTCGCCGTCGCCGAATCCCTCGTGCTAGAAGTCTGACGCTTGAGATCGTGATCAGCTCTGAGTGGTTCAGCCCGTAAGTGCTCAGATAGATATGGTCCGTCAGAAGCAAACCCAGCGCGATTGCACCAGTAGTCCAACTAGATACGCGCTCAGATGAGTGCGGTCCCGAAGAGGGTAATGGTTTCGCAGGCACTAACGGTGCCTTGGGTGTTTCTTCTCGATCTTAGCCGAACCGACGTACCTGGTGTTTACGAAGTACCTTCAGAACTTTAAGAGCCTAAAATGACTGACGTGAGCTGTGACGTCGTCGTAGCCAGAGCAATACAACAGCTCAGCCAATAAATGGGGTCCAAACAACGTCATCCGGGTTGCGCGAGTGGCGCACTGAACCGGGTTGTTTGTGGCGTTCCCGCGCAATTCACATTCCGAACTCGACTGGGATTTCAGCTTGGACCACATGCGTAGATCTCGCCACCAATAGATCTCGTCGCTCGTCAACAGTCGTCAACCGACACAAGTCCTTGATTTCACTCTGGAAACCCAGCGGCATACCAGCAGCGCACTCAAGCAAAGGTTCTGTGAGGACACTCGACTCCGACAACACCTCCCGTATCGCTTCGCCTGGCTCCACTCCCGCCACGAACAGCCTCCCAAACCGTCCGCTCGTTCGCTTGTCGTCAAATATTTCCTCCCTCTCACGCGTGTCCCTCCACTGCATCGTCTTCAGCTCGGGTCTCCACGTTCAGCGCCAGCGATTTAATGGGCAAATCATCAATCCACTCAAGGAATTGCAGCCGTTCCAAGGTCGACTACGAAGAAACGGTTGGCCGGCTCGACTGGGCTAACGAGAATCACTGGTCGAGGGGGACTGGTAAGGGAGAAGAAGGAGGAGGAAAGGAAACGGGCAAGAAACGCGTCAAGGTCTGGCGCTGGGCGGGTTGATGGTGAGGGAGATTTCAGGAGGGGAAAATAGCTCGGCGGAGACGCCGTTCGCGACTTTGAACGGCAAGGCTCCTCTGTCCAGTGAGCTGGCTCTTTTCCTTATCTTCATCGCGTATCTTGGTTGACCTCAGCGTCCTGATCATGGCAATTCTCTTTTCTCTCAGGTTTAGGAGCAGCTTGTCCTCAGTGCCGGCCGCTCTGCTGGTACCGATAACCACTCGCCAGTCCATTTCACCCGAGATACCCTCCAAGCCCAAGCGCTGAGAAAGACGTTGAATCGTGGTCCGCACCCCACCTTCCAGCGCAAGGCCCCTCATTACGTTGTGACGAGCCCACCGTCAGATACCCACCACCTCCGGCGACCGTCGGACCCAGAGCGATGCGCTTTTCTAGTCATCGCTCCAGCTTCATCACCTTACTCTCCTTTACCAACTTCGCCTGTCGAGCCCGTGTCGATCGTCTCGGTACGTCGCTATTACGGAGGATCATTCCCACCCGAACCGTCCATGCCACGCCCCCATCAACACCAGCCAGACTACGTTCAACACCGGTCGTCGCTCTCGCTTTGAACCACGACGTTCGCGATATCGGTTGTCTACATCGAGAGCCTCATTCGGCGCAAACTCCTCGGCGGGCACCGCTCAAACGACGTTCTGAGTGAGGGTTCCGCTTGTCCCTTGGGTACAGCTGCACTTGTCGACAAACATCGGCGCGAATGCCCCGTATGCGAAGGAGATCTCTTCCTGGAAGCCACTCCTTTGTTAATCAACATCACCCAACTCAACACCTTTTTTGCCAAGGCGGAAGCCTTCAAACGCAGCGAATCTCGGACTTCAAGGCTGCCGAAGGGTCGCAAGGCTTCACTAGAGCAGCAACTACGAAAGCTCGAGTCTATTCGAACTGATCGCTTTCGAGGTTACGAAGGCACGGAAATACTGAAGCCGTCAACGGCGTCCGTCCTTCCGTTCGACGACTTCGAAAACTCAAATCTCGGTCGGACTGATCCTTCTCAAGAGCACGTGGATACTAACGGGATGGATGGGAAGCGGGTAACGCGGGCGCTGCTTCCGGAGAACCAGAGTTCCCGTGGAGAACTGCAAGCAGTGAAAGGACGGGCAGCAGGCGTTCAGAGGCTGGTTCCGGTGTGCTTCAAGCAAACTCTGTCTCCCCAAGAGCGATATGTGCAACCCTTCCAGCTTTCGCCTCAACATTCCTTAGCGGCGAAGTGCTATTGCCAACCTCGTCTACCACGCTGCCCTCGAGAAGTCGACTATGGAGCTGGACGGGCTGGCCGTCGGCCCTAGACCAACCCAATCCCGCTCCCAACTCCAAGTCACAAGGTTTGTAGAGCAAAGATAGGGGAGTAGAGAGGGGGCTGCAGTAGGAATTCGCGGAGAACAATGGCGTTCGAGCGCGCGCGTCTCCAGACGAGACCGGCCAGGACACGCAATTCCAGCTGCAGGAGAGCGAGCAGATTCGGGCTCGGTATAGAGATAAGTTTCGTAAAGTAGAGCTCTCTGCAATGAATGAAATAGAGTATTATGTTCCGACCTTTGCAGGCTTCCGGGGCTTGGGGCACTGGACCATTTAAGGTGAAGTTTGTCTGGATCTGGTTGTCGTCCTACTTTGCCGGTTTAAAAATCAACGCACAAACCCAATGGCATTCTTTGATAACTACTCTTCTTCATGTTTAATTCAATATTCTATACTATTATATCTCACTGGTGTCTAGGAAATTACCGAATACCAAAGTGCAAGACATGATCAGCTGTGTACGACCGTTGTGCGTTTCTAGTTCCGCCCATCAACTTACCATAGAGACGGCCATCTCCCACCCCACCGCTCTCAATAAATGCTTATTATCATGCAGCCGATTCCTATGAAACCATTATCCCACTGTATGTATGTATGCATTAAGCATCCGTGGGACCTAGTCAAACTGTCTGACATCCGTCGGCGTTCGACGTCCGGGAAGTGACGCCTGAACCGTGGGACACAGAACACGAGGCGATGCGGGGATCCCAGCCACGTTGTGACCCTTGTTCCACCACTTAGACTCCTTTACCCGTCGCGGAGGTCAGCAACCAGCCTAAATGACTAACGTACTTCTCCAAAGCCACCCGCCGCCACAGACTAACCGAGAGTATGTCTTCGAGGACCCGCTCGCACCCCTGAGCCTCCCTCCTCTGGCGCAGATCAGCGAGTTCTGGAGACGATACGACCGCTTAGCAGACATCCACGACAAGAAGTTGACGACAAATCTCAACGGAAACTTGGACGTCCTTCTCATTTTCGTGAGGCCGTTCATCTCTCCCGCTTGACTAAGCGCTAACACGAAAACGCGCCTTAGGCGGCGCTATTCTCGGCAATCAATACCACGTTTATATCCATCACCATGCCAGATCTCTCTCCAAACCCGTCAGACGAAACAAATAACCTTCTCCGTCTGCTGGTAATGAGAGCAGATAACAAGACCCTCACCCCTTCCGATCTCGTCCCACCATTTTCTACAAACTCCAATTCCATCATTGTGAATAGTCTGCTTTATGCGAGCTTGAGCTGCAGCCTCCTGGCGGCTGTCGGTGCAATGATGGCCAAAGAATGGCTGCAAAGCTTCGACCGAACGGGGCAGACTGGTCCGCTCGAGGAGCAAGCCCGGTTCCGGCAACGCAAGTTCAATGGAGTATTGGAATGGCATTTGGAGGCGGTGATTAAATTCTTGCCTAATCTCCTACTTTTATCCGTCATTTTCTTCTTCGTAGGCGTCTGCCTTTTCCTCTTCCCTATCAATACGGTCGTGGCGGGCATTGTAGTTGCATTTTCAGGTATCGGAGTTGTATTTTCAGGCATCGTCATTATTGCCGGCGCCGTCTCTCCAACCTGTCCATACCAGTCTGCCGCATCTAGCGCACTTCGACGGGGTGGTCTGGGCTTGGTTCAATCCTGGAGGCTAGCCAAGCGTACTCTCGTCCTCGTCCGCCCAGCAGCTAGCAGGACGTCCGAGGCGGTTCAAAAATTGTGGAGAAACATTCGCCCCTGGATCGAGTCACTCGTGGATAGGACTACCATCGTAATCTCGAGAGTGAGATTATGGTACCACCGTTCTTCCGATGATATTGACGACTCCGGGGCCCCACAGACCACGAATCAAGCATCGTCCCCCTCGTCACCAATTCCGCCGGATCCGGATACCTCTATCCGCGAATCCATCCCAAGATCCTTCCCAATCACTACGGAACTCGAGCAAGCCGAGGGTCTGGATTTCTCGAGTGCCACCCAAATACACCCCAGTGCGCGATGGCTTCCAACCGGAGTCTCGCAGGCAATTGAGCGAGTGAAGCGTCGCTGGGAAAGGATATTAATGGTGGACAATCTATCCCCCTTACATCGAAGTCCTGCGGCGGCGCCAACTGAAGAGGACAGTGACCAAGTCTTGGCCGTCCAGGCAGCCCGCTGGCTCCTTGCGACGACTTCCAATCGCGGGGACCAGATATGCACCGCCCAATTCATTTGCTCCCTGGATATAGCGACTTCCGTCGAGGTCTTTGAAGACCACGACTCTTGGAAACACCTATTAAACTTGACACTCGGTGCGTTCGAAATCTGGTCATCCCAACCTAACAAACAAAACCAAGAAGTAGCAGAGCTGTTTGGGTTGGTGCTTTGTCGAGTGGTTCTTCAGTGCTCCAAAGAGGGTGAGAAATGGAGGGACATAATAGATGAATCTTCACAACAGCCAAACCGGACTGTAAAGGAATTCTTACAGACTCTTGTAATTGCATCCAGCAAGTATTCCCGAGATCATCCTGAAGATGATCGACGCATTCTTTATATGTCTGTTATGTTCAGCGTCCTCAAAACCAATATTAGTCGGAAGGAATTCCAATGGACCAATCCGTCTCGTTTACTTAACGGTCACAGCGCCTCCGCGGCTTCTCTCCTTGTCGTTTGGGCCCCTCTAGTTTGTTTCGTTGGCGCTGCGCAGGCTGGTACAACTTTTCTGCTAGCATCAGAGAGTATTACGGAACTATGTAGTGGAGAGTGAGCACCCTCTCGATCCACCTCTTCGCATGGTTAACATTGTTCTTTTGAAGGCAGTATGTGGCTGATAATTTAAGTTGGGCTTTGGAATGCAGCCTAGAATGCTTCCAATTGGTCCAAGGAGATCTGAGTTCAGAGCTGGATGCCGCTCAGGGGTATACCGTTTGCTTGCAAAGAGTTCGAGAGCTCTGCACGGCAAGATCTGTGGTGCATCCGGGAAGACTGGGCGGGCTTGCGGACTTGCTGTGGTCATACATTGACCCACTGACTTCTTCGGGCTCCGCGGACATTCGGTTGTTGAGGCTTTCGGCGGAGGCGCTGCTCACATTCAAGACTTTCCTCCCTTCCCATTCGAGCGGCTCCGCTACTCCTAGTACAGCAAGCGATACACTGATCGACTTAGCAGAGCTAATCGATACAGTTGTAGAAATACTGCTCGATGATCTCACATCACTTACAAGTCAAACTGAGCGGTGGACATCGAGGGGGAGAACTTTCAAGGCATGCGTCATTCGGATACTCGTTTGGATATGGCGGAATCATCCCAGGCGAGACGTCGACTGGCCATGCTCGGATCTCATCGCGCCAAGCTATCGGCTCTGGGCACCTTTGGAGAAAGAAGTCGCATTATCCAAAACGGGGAGCTTCAGCGGTGAGGATAAACCCCTCACTCCTGATGATCTCAAAGGGGTCGTTGAGTTTACTGAATGGATCCGAAGTCAAGTTCTATTTGCATTTGCGGGTTGGGATGAAAATCTCAACGTCATACGAATAAAACCGACCACTTTCATCCTCCGTAACGCCGATGTCGAGATCAATCGACTGTACGCCAATTTCGACCGCCATGTCGAGTGGCAGTACCATTTGTACGACTTTCACGACAACAGGGCATCGTGTTCTCGGTCAATCTACAGAGAAGATGGGATGTTGTAGGGTTCTGTGTTCTGTGTAATGTCGTAGTGTCTATATAGGTAGGTGCGTCGTGCATTGACGGGGTTCGATATCGAGAGGGTTCACGTCCTGCGTTTTAGGCTTGTAGGGTGCTTTTACTGGGCGCTGGAGATCCATGGCACAAGTTGTACATACCGTTTATTATTTCCTCCACGATCTCCTTGCCTGCGCTGTTGTGTTCGGTACAAAATGCTCCGACAACGAGCGAAAGTTGTTCTGAGATGAGACAACGAGCGTATAAACTCCGGATCAGGCAAGCCACCGCACGTGCGATACACTGGTCATTACCGTGGACTCGGGTGGTTCGGCCAGGGTTTGCCCACACCAGAAAGAAATCCGAGCTTCGCCGTCGCCGAATCCCTTGTGCCAGAAGACTGACGCTTGAGATCGTGATCAGCTCTGAGTGGTTCAGCCTGTAAGTGCTCGGATAGATGCGGTCCGTCAGAGGCAGACTCAGCTCGATCGCACCCGGTCGAACTGGATACGCGCTCAGATGAGTGCGGTCCCGAAGAGGATGATGGTTTCGCAGCCACTAACGGTGCCTTGAGGTATCTTGAGTCCTTAGCCGAACCGACGTACCTGGTGTTTACGAAATACCCTCGGAACCTTAAGAGCCTAAAATGCGTCCATTGAATGACGTGAGGGTGACGTCGTCGTGGCGAGAGCAATACAACGCTCAGCCAATAATGGCGTCTAAACAACGTCATCCGCCGGGGTTGCGCGAGCGGCGTACTGAATCGGGTTGTTTGTGGCGTTCCCGCGCAATTCACATTCCGAACTCGACTGGGATTTCAGCTTGGACCACATGCGTAGACACCCGCCCACCAATAGATCTCGTCGCTCGTCAACCGACACAAGTCCTTTCTTTCACTCTGGAAATCCAGCAGCATACCAGCAGCGCACTCAAGCAATGGTTCTGTGAGGACACTCGACTCCGACAACACCTCCCGTATCGCTTCGCCTGCCTCCACTCCCGCCACGAACAGCTTCCCAACCGTCCGCTCATTCACTTGTCCTCAAATAATCCCTCCCTCTCACGCGCGTCCCTCCACTGCATCGTCTTCAGCTTGGGTCCCCACGTTCAGCCTCAGCGATTCAATGGACAAACTGTCAATCCCTTCGAATGATCGCAGTCGTTCCGAGGTCGACTACGAATAAACGGTTGGCCGGCTCGACTGGGTCAACGAGCATCACTGGTCGTGGAACTGAGGAGTGAGAAGAAGGAGGAGGAAGGGAAAGGGCAAGAAACGCGTCAAGGTCTGGCGCTGGGCGGGTTGATGGTGAAGGAGGTTTCAGGAGGGGAAAATAGCTCGGCGGAGACGCAGTTCGCGACTTTGGACGGCAGGCTCCTCTGTCCAGTGAGCTGGCTCTTTTCATTACCTTCATCGCGTATCTTGGTTGACCTCAGCGTGCTAATCATCGTAGTTCTCTTTCCTCTCAAGTCTACAGTGTGGGACGGGGATTCACGACAAATCCCACGCATCACCTTGTATTGCCTAAGGCTCCTCCACCTCGCAGCGATTTCCTCTCAGATTTTGCGTATATATATTCTTTTGAATAATTTACTGATTGGCTGGAGTGCTTCCTCAAATTACATGATGGATGTTTGGTGTCGGCCGAATTTGGCCACGTCCGATTACGTAAACTAGGGTCCTACCATTTCTGGCGGACTCACCCTTCCCATTTCAAGCCAATGCCTCGAAGAAAGTGCAATAACGGGCGTGTTAGGCCTCGGGACACCACCGGTCACTTTGTTTCAAAGTACAATACCGACACAGAGGACGATTTGGCGTCAGAAATTGACAGCATGGACAGTGAAAACCCGCACGATAGTGATTTTGCCGCTTATTCGGAAAACAACAGCTCGATGGAAAAGGATTCAAGTGATGAAGAGGGGTATCTACAGCGAGCCAAGGCTACATTTGGGACACCCGAAACACGTGGAGAACGTCGGGTGAGGCAAAAGAGCGAGAAGTGGGCAGGGGAGCTCCGGCAACGAGCCGTCCGGGCAGCTGAGGCCACCCTAGATGGACAGATGGATAAGGCAGGCATAAAAAGGGGCCCATATCGACAAGGAGGAAGCCTCGCACCTCGATCCATCCGCAGGAAAGCAAAAGAGCTCAAAGCCGAGGCGGAGCTGACCGGTCTGCCGGAAACCGCCCTGCAGAAGGGGTTGGACCCTCTCAGATCCCAAGAACGGCAGAGAACGACTGAAAGAAAACACCAACCTACAATCGAAAGCTATTTCAAGCATACAATCCAGCCAAGTACACCAGAAGAACCAATAGAAGTCTCAAGTTCATCCGATCTGGACTCCGAGACCCAGCCCCGGCAGAAGCGTCATAGGCCCATTCCAAAGCCTTCAGACATGGAGATAGTTGACGTTGAAATTGAAATTACAAGTATCAGTCCAGGAGAGCGGCTGAACCCTTGTGAAGGGGGAGGGAACAGCATGGAGACGGACGAGTCACTGCAAGCCTGCCATGGTCCAGTGACTCCAGCCCATGAGGTTGAAGACCTGCCCTCCAGTTCAGAAAGCATTGGGTTGAGCGAAGAGAGCACAAGCGTTAAAGAGCTGGAGAGTCAAGAACTTGAGGACAACGAGGTTGCGGAGTGGGTGGATGTTGTGACCGAGGAGTCATCCCAGCAGCTGTCATGGCGCGAACTCGAAGCGCTGGCTGAAGAAGGCCTTAGAAAGGCCCGGAAACGACAAGATTATTCTTCGGAAGTGCTCTTCGCTGCACTGTCCGACTTCTACGCATGGGTGGGTTGCCAGGGTCGAGGGGCAGCAGCATTGCGAGCGGCTCGAGCCCGCCGGCGAGGTCCAGCATTTGCACGAGTGCTCTGCAGCCAGGCTCGGTACTTTGAGCGGAACAATTCACTCAAACCAAGTCTCAGAGGGAAGAAAAGTCGAGGGAAATCCCTCTTGGACCATGAAGACATCTCTCTCGGTATTCAACGATGGCTCCGAACCCTGAAGCCCGGCCAAGTATGCATGACTTTCTCGAGAGTTGAACTGGGTACTGAGGATCAAAACTTTGAGCCAGGTAACTCCCCTGCTTCTTCAGAGACAAGTTAACACTATAATCCTTCCATCACTGGAGCCTGGAAGCGTCGAGAAGACACACTTGAGCCTCCGGGGTGCCCGCCGCTGGTTGTACCGACTGGGATATCGAAGGTCAAGACACAAGAAGGGGGTATATTGGGATGGACATGAAAGGCCGGATGTACAGAAGAGGCGAACAGAGTTTCTGGCGGAAATGCTGGCATATGAAAAGGTCGGTGTGGTTGTGAGAGGTTGGCACGAGTCGCGTTCGAAATTGACACATGCGACCCTGACTTAAGACTCACAATAGTTTATGGTGACGGCAATGAAATGGAAGCAATAGCGCCATCATTGGGCCCGGGAGAGGTGGAACACATCATCATCTTCTACGATGAAAGTTCCTTTCATGCAAACGATTACCAGAGCGAATACTGGCTTAAACCAGGAGAACAAGTTCTTAAGAAGAAAGATAAGGGACGTCTAATTATGGTGTCAGACTTCATTATCGAAGAGACTGGGCATATTGTACTCTTAGAAGAGCTCCGGAGGGCACAGTTGTTGCTACCCGAAAGTGAGCGGCTCCCTGATCACGCACGGATAGTCATTTGCCCCACAAGCAAGGCCACGGGCGATTCCTACTGGAACATGGAGCAAATGATTGCTCAGGTACGTCGAATAAAGCTCAAGTTGCACTTGCTATGATGGAAGCTGACAAAACGGTAACTTTGCCATCTGAATGGTTCGATGGCCGTTGCCCCTCAGCTCAAGACTGTTTTACGGATGCTCCAAGCTCTCTATCCTAACAAAAAATACGTTTTCATTTTTGACAACTCCTCCGCTCACAATTCACTCGCCAAAGATGCACTGACCATTACTAAAATGAATGTCAACCCGGGCGGCAAGCAGGCACACATGCATGACACTGTTATCCCAAGGAACAACCCACACAGATTAGGTGGCCAGCCCCAATCGATGCAGTTTTCAAAGGAGCTGCCATTGACTCACAAATATTTCAAATATGCCGGTCAACCAAAGGGCATGCGGGTGATCCTTGAAGAGCGTGGCTTGGTCAAGCCCTCCGAGAAGATTGTCGGTGTCTGCAAAGACTGCAAAAATCGAAATCCAGGAAACCTCAAATCGAAGGCCTGAGTCCAGTCGAAGAAGCGCTAATCGACGATGAAGAGGAGGGGGATGATACAGAAGAGGAGGAGACTCGCCTGAAGGACTGCTGCATGCAGCGGATCTTATCACTTCAAGATGATTTCAAGAACGAGAAATCTCTTCTCCAAAAGGTAAGTCAGGTCCTCTTGGCCTTGGGACTGTCAACTGCTTACATCTGATTGGAAGGTCATCGAGGAGGCGGGTCATGTGTGCCTCTTCCTCCCAAAATTCCATCCAGAGCTTAACCCCATCGAGATGTATTGGGGTGGGGCTAAACGGTATTTCCGAGAGAGGTCTAACGGCGACTTCCACACTGCACTCAAGCTGGTGCACGAGGCACTTGATGCTTGCCCATTGGTGACAATCCGGAAGTTCTTCCGGTGAGTCTATCGCTACATGAGTGCATATAGGGAAGGGGCAACGGGCCTGTTAGCGGAGTATGCTGTCAAGCAATACAAGTCACACAGAGCAATCACAAAAATAGATCTGATTAAAGCTGAGGAGAAGATGAAAGAACAGAATGCAAAGGAGCTTGCAAAGGGATTGGAGCTGGCGAGGTAGAAATTGGTGATGGAGACGCAATTTGGCCACGTGATTACATAATCACACCCTTCGACAGGATTTGGCGTTTTTGATTCAAAATAGGGTATATTTACTTAGTAGGATTTTGGTTTGAGGAGAAAATTCGCAAAAATGAGGGTTGACATGAATCTCCGTCCCACACTGTACAGGCGGCTCATCAATCCCTCCAAGCCGTGGAAACAACCAGACGAGTAGCCAAGGACATAAGGGCGGAGCTTCTACGGCGCCTGGAGCAGGAGTGCCAGGGGGCCCCAACCCCCCTGGTGCTATGAGTGCCGCTGCAGCAACCCCGCTCGCCAGATTCGAACGAGGACGGTATGACCGGAGCACGAACACCTACACCCGCTCGCTTTGGCCAGGCACTGCCCCAGCCGGAGGTGCCCCGAAAATGGCCCAACCCCCCGAATTTGAAGGAAAGGAACGCGGATCTGAGGCCAACAACTGGCTTGCCGCGGTCGAACATTACCTCACCCTGCGGCCGTTTGAATTCAACTCCGACGAAGCCTGCATCACCTGGATTGCCGCATACCTATGAAAAGACGCCGCGGATTGGTTCTCCCCGTACTGGGACGCCAAAACTCGAGGACAACCAGCTGCGATCGTCCGTGCATGGGCTGTCTTCGCAGATGCGTTCCTGGGCACGTTCGGCGACCCTCATGCAAAGGAAAAAGCGGAACGGCGAATCCACGATATCGAGCAAACCAGGAGTGTCGCAGAATACGTCGCCGCATTCAACAAGCTCGCCGTCCGACTCGAATGGGACCAGACCGCCCTTGTCTCCGCCTTCAAACGAGGACTCAAGGGCGAGATCATTGCCGCTGCCGCAACCCAACGTTGGCCCGCTACTCTCGCAGAATTCCAACTCATGGCCACCGATATCGACCAACAACTACGAATTGCCAGAGAACAATCCCGAGGAAATACGCGAATTCACGATAACCGACCCAATACTCGCGGGGCTTTTCGCCAGCCTCAGACCGCCTTCCCCCGGCCTGCCTTCCAACAAGCAGCTATTCCAGGAACTCCTAGCCAGCTACACGACCAACGACGACAACCAGATGGAAATCGAGGAGGCAGAGGATCCGGAAGAGGAAGAGGAGCCCCACAAACAAGAATAAGCCGGGACGAAGAACAGCGAAGGCGAGACAAAAAAATGTGCTTATACTGCGGTTCCGATAAACACTTCCTAAGGAACTGCGACAAGAAACCCGCGACCGCCGCCAACGCCAAACTAGAGGAAGGAGAAATTTTGGAAGACATCAAACTTGAAGCCTTTGAAGAACCAGAAAAAACCCACGCCTGATCGACAGCTGCGATCAATCAGGCGAAAACCAATATGGAATCCTAGCGTCTCTCTGTGAAGAAATCTGTAACAACTACGACTTGACCCCACTCAGTTCTCGATGCTCCAGCCCAGACTTAAGTATGTTCGATGACCCTGTAACTATTGCTTTCGAAGATGTAATGCCAGGAGGAGGAAAAGGACCCAGTGTAGACTGGGACGGATCGCGGGCGGGGAGGGGCCCCGATCACATTCTATACAAAAAACCCGAAGACACTTTCGAGCTGCTGGGCAGCATAGGAAACCAACAACACGCAGCACGTATTTTATTCGATCCAAGAGCCACCATAAGCTTCATACACCCCGACTTTCTCAACAAATGTAATTTCAAAACAATCAGAACACGACCACGAGGCCTCATCAACATAGATGGATCCACGAACAAAAGCAAGACCATCGATAAGAAAATTCAGGAGCACTTCCAACTAGGGGCACACACGTCGAGACAAGAATTTGCGGTCGCAAACATCAACAAATACCACTTAGTCCTGGGACGCGACTTCCTCCGAAAGCATAACCCCTCAACCCATTGGTCGGAAGATGAACCCGAGTGCCTGACCTTCTCATCACCCTACTGCTCGCGCCACTGCCTCGCTTCGCCGGCCGACATATACGGAGCTAACCCGCGGACCGGCAACAACTACGATGAGCCAATGTCTCGCATCCCGGCTGACGTACTCAAGGCCTTAGTCCGGAAATGGTTGGATAGCGAAGATGCCCCTATGGCGGGACACGCCGCGGAATCCATCAGTGCACGGATCGCCAAGACTAAGAAGAAGGAAGAACTGCCCGTCGAAATCCTGGTGCCGAAAAAATTCCACGACTTCCTCGACATATTCTCTGAGGAGGAATCGAAAAAGCTACCTCCGCACAGGCCCTACGACTGCTCAATCGACCTGATAGAAGGAAGGATGCCACCCTTCAAACGTATCTACAACATGAGCCCGGACGAGCTCAAAGCTTTACGGGAACAACTGGACGAACTAAAAACCAAAGGATGGATAGAAGACTCTAAGTCACCGGCGGGTGCCCCCGTAATGTTTGTCAAAAAGAAGGATGGCAAGCTAAGGCTCTGTGTCGACTTCCGAGACTTAAACGACATCACCATCAAAAACCGCTACCCAATCCCGTTACCCCAACAGATCATGGATCAGGTCAGGGGCGCCAAGAAATTCGCAGCCCTAGACCTGCGGAACGGCTTCCATTTGGTTAGGATCAAACCCGGGGACGAATGGAAAACCGCATTTAGAACACGTTTCGGCCACTACCAATACAAGGTCATGCCTTTCGGCCTGACAAACGCACCAGCCACTTTCCAGCACTTCATGAACGACACGTTCAGGGAAATGCTGGACAACGGAGTCATAGCATACCTGGACAACATCCTCATCTATGCCGATTCCGACGACGAACTAGATGACCGGATCAGACAAGTCCTGCAACGCTGCCGCGACGCCGGACTTTACTGCAACCCCAAGAAATGTCAATTCAACACTGAGGAAATCAAATACTTAGGCTTCAAAATTAGCCAACATGGCATCTGCATGGACGACGAAAAGGTTAAGGCCATCCTCGACTGGCCTGCCCCACGAAAAGTCAAGGAGCTTCAGACCCTACTCGGATTCGTCAACTTCTATCGAAGATTTATCGTCGGCTATTCCAAATTATGCCGCCCCCTAAATGACCTACTGAAAAAGGATCAACCATGGCAATGGACCAAACGTCAGGATGACGCATTTGGTGAACTCAAGAAACGCTTCACGGAAGCACCGCTACTGGCATGGCCAGACTTTGAAGAGCAGTTTTACGTGGAAACTGACTCATCAGGATTCGCCCGCGGCGGAATCCTCTCCCAAAGAGGGAAAGACGGCAAGCTGCACCCTGTCGCGTATATGTCGAAATCTATGACGGACGCCGAGCGAAACTACGACATATACAACAAAGAGCTGCTAGCAATCTTCAAGGCCTTTAAAGAATGGTGACATTATCTACAAGGATCGCCCAAGAAGATCATAGTGATCACGGACCATAAGAACCTAGAAACATACGGTACCACGAAGGTCCCGAATTCAAGACAGCGACGATGGTCGCAATTCATGGCTCACTTCGACTACGAAGTTAAATATCGCCCTGGCAAATACTGCAGGGCCGACGGCCTATCTAGGAGGCCCGACCACGAACCTGAAGGGGGGCTGAGGAGAAACCCGGCATATTGGATCCCGGAGTATTCTCCCAATCCGAGGCAGAATTGGATGTTCTGGCCTCCACTTATTTGACGAACTTCACAATCGAAGAAATGATCAACAACGAAACCCTGAAAGACCCTGCCCTAAAAACCATCATGGAGCATCTTGCCCGACACCCCAACAAGCAAGATCTCAAGGAATACTCAGTAACGGACGGAACGTTGCTACGAAACGGGAAAATTGTAGTCCCGAATAACCTCAAAATCAGAAGGGAGATCCTGGCGAGCCACCACGACCCCCGGCAGAACTAAGACAGTTGCCGCCGTATCCGATTTGTACTATTGGCCCAACCTGACGAAATTTGTCCACCAATACGTGGACTTGTCAGGATCACTATGCCAGAAGCGGCCAATCCCGCTCATCCTCCTAGTCGAGCCTAAAGACGGGCAATTGTCAGGATCACTATGTGTTCCTGATGTTTTCCTACCCCCCGGACTTATCCCGCTCATCTCCGCCTTAACTCTGCTGACCAATCAACTCCACCTCCGTTCGGACCGAAGAACCTCCTCATGTTCTCCGTCGGCGTCTTACCATTCCCACAATGAAGGCTTACCTCATCCATGCCTTGCTTCCAGAAGCATCGGTCTTCTTATGCTGTGCTTCTAACTTCTATGCCGTGTCTTATCTTTCCGCAGTCATCCCGCAGCATCGGCATACTCATGCCGTGCTTCTGTCTCATTCATACTGTATGGACACCATGCTTCTATCCCGGACTTTCTAGATACGATAACTCCGGTCCTCATGTATATATACAGGCTGCGTTGGAGGACTTCAAACCCCGATGCAGCAACCTCGTCTACCTTGTCTACCCTTGTACCTCAGCAATCACTACTCTTTTGTCATCCCCAGAACCCCCTTGCCTCTAGTCTTAGTATCCTCCTGCGTGGGAACTAAGCTATCTAGAACCCCCTCCAGACAGGACTCCTGCGACCTTTGCCAGAGAACAAAGGCTTCAAACCAGAAACCCACCGGCAAACTAGAACCCCTGCCGGCCCCCCATGGACCCTGGACGGACATCAGCTACGACCTAATCACAGAGCTGCCGAAAACCCGGAAAGGGCATGACGCGATATTAACAGTAGTCTGCCGCTTCACCAAAAGAGCCCACTTCATCCCCACCACCGAGACTGTCAATGCGGAAGGAATGGCGGAACTATTCAAAGACCATGTCTGGAAGCTCCATGGCCTGCCAGAACGAACGGTCTCCGACCGAGGACCCCAGTTCAACGCCAAGTTCCTGACACGACTATATCAACTTTTACAGATCGAACCAAGGTTCTCTACGGCTTACCACCCCCAGACCGACGGACAGGCCGAACAAGCCAATCAAATTATCGAGCAATACCTAAGACTATACACCAACCACCGACAGAACGACTGGGACACCTTCCTATCCCTCGTGGAATTTGCATACAATAACGCCAAGCACGCCTCCACTGGAGTCACCCCCTTCTTCGCCGACCTGGGACGACACCCAAGGTATACCCCAAGACGGCTCAACGAGCAAAACCATGAAGTTCTGGCATCTGAAGAATTCCTAAAAAAGAAATTGGCCGCCGAAAGGGAAATCCAGGAAGCGCTTAGACTAGCCCAAGAATCACACAAGCAATTCTACGATCGACATGCGGATGAAGAACCCAACTACGCAATCGGTGATCAAGTCTGGTTGGAACGAAAAGACCCCATCACAGGCAAGGAGGCAATTAGCACCAGCCGGCCGTCTGTCAAGCTGGAACATCGACGCTTCGGCCCGTACCGCATCATGAAGAAAGTAGGAAAGCGAGCCTACCAGCTTGAACTCCCAGAAACCATGAGGATCCACCCAGTCTTCCATGTGGCACGACTGACCCCTTACAAACCAAACGACATACCGGGAAGAATCCCGGCCCCACCAGGACCTGTAATCGTCGAGGGAGAGGAAGAGTACGAAGTGGAAAGGGTCAAGGATGCGAAGTGGTTCCGAAACACGTTCAAATATCTTGTATCCTGGAAAGGATACGGTCCCGAAGAAGATAGCTGGATCACCCCCCGACAAGCCACTAACTGTGACGAAGCCATCGCCAACTTCTATCAAGACCATCCCGATGCTCCTACCAAAGACCATCCTCCTCGCTCCACTCGTTGTCGGCCTTAAAGAAGGGCAACTGTCAGGGTGAGAACCCTGCCCGGACTTATCCCACGCTTCTCCGTCTTATCTCCGAGATCACGTGACTGTGAGAACGGGTTGGCACGTGCCCACTGTCTGACCCATCAACCAAGGATGACTAATCATGACTAAGCAATTTGGACTTCTGCCCGACCAAGGGACCTTCGGCTCCGAAGAAGTCGAGAAGCCTTCGGTTCCGGAGAAGACCTGTCAGTCTTGAGAAGCCTTCGGTCCCGGAGAAGACCTGTCAGTCTCAAGAAGCCCTCGGTGCCGGAAGACCGCAGCACTGCGGAGGACTTGGAGGAGGACCTATATAACTAGGTTGCGTTGGCTGGGGACTGTCCTCCAACGCAACAACCTTGTCCACTGTCTACACATACCTAGACACCTCTGCTCTATACAACCTGCCTTCACACCTCTTCCCTGATCTCTGTCCCTGCCTGTTGCGTGGCAGAACTTCCGAACAAGCCCTCGATCTTGTCCTAGACCTTTGGGACTTGAACCCCCGCCGCCGTAGTCGTGACACTTATGGTCCGTTACGATTTTGATTGGATCCTTAGTACCTTGTAGGTAAGTCCGCCAGTATTCTAGTCCTTTAACAATTGCCAGCATTTCTTTATCATAAATGTCGTAGTTTCTCTCAGCCGGGGACAAGGATTTAGACAGATATGCAACTGGGTGTTCCTTATTATCGTCTTGCTTCTGGGACAGGATGGCTCCATATGCGTAGTTTGAGGCGTCCGTTTCCATTGTGTAAGATCGGTCTGGGTTCGCATGGGCGAGAACTGGTGCTGTGGATACTGCTGTTTTGAGTGACTCGAAGGCTTCCTGGTGTTTCTGTTCCCAATGAAATATGACACCCTTCTTTTCCAGGTCATGTAAAGGTCGTGCAATTTTGGAGAAATCCTTGATAAATCGCCGAAAGAAGTTGACAAATCCCAGGAAGCTTCGGACGTCGGTTACATTTTTGGGTACTTTCCACTCCCTGATTGCTTCCACTTTCCATATGGTCCATTTTAAAGCCGTCCTTGTTGACGTGGATTCCGAGCCACTCCGTTTCTTCCACGTGGAATTCACACTTCTTTGCATTACAGCTCACATTATACTCTCGGAAACGTTGGAGGATGGTGCGATTTGTCTGGATGTGGGATTCGAGGTTGGTACCAAAGGAAATTGTGTCATCCAAATAGTTTGTTGCCGAAATGTCCAGGACCGGGGCCAATACATCGTTCATGAATCGTTGGAATACTGCCGGGGCATTGCACAAGCCGAAGTGCATCACTTTGAATTCGAACGTTCCCCATCGGGTTTTGAAGGCGGTTTTCCATTCGTCGCCAGGGGCCACCCTTATTAGGTTGTAAGCGTTTGGTGAATCAAATCTTGAGAACAGTTTGGAGCCCCTCAACAAGTCCATAGTCTCGTCCGTTCGCGGCAACGGATATGTATCCTTGACCATTATGGCATTAAGACGCCGCCAATCGATCACTAAGCGCTTGCGCCCATCTTTCTTCGGAACGTAGAAGCAGGGTGCTGCAATGGGGGACTTGGATGGTTGAATGAATCCTTTTTCCAGCATTTCGTCCAACCATTTTCGTAGGTCATTATTGTCTGTATCGGACATGGGGTATAACCCGGATGGTTTAGGTAGTTCCGCTCCTGGTACCAAGTCAATCGTGATATCGTAGGGTCGATTCGGTGGTAATTCCTTGGTTCTCACTACATCGAATACATCCAAGAAGTCGTGATATTCTTTGGGAACGATTTCTTCCACTGGTTTCTCTTCCTCTACGTGCTTGGCTGCGATACTAGCGGATATATTCCGTGGCCTTGGTTCTCGGGATTCTTCGATAGCGTTAATAATTTCCTCCTCTCCCGTATCAGTTGCTGCCAGGTTGAGCGTCTCCTGGTAGACCGGCGGTTCAGGGGATGATTCGGACGTTCCGGTAGGGTTATGTGGCCTCGCACTTGATCGTCCATGGATCGACGGAGAGACGTCGAGGCATTCCTCCGCACATTGTGAGCTTGCGAACGTGATTCGATTGGCTTGGAAGTCAATTTGTGGATTGTGTTGCTGAAGCCATGGGAGTCCTAGAACAAGAGGGTGTTTCCCAGTGGGCGCGACATCCAGGACTATGTCTTCTTCATGACTTCCAATTCTTAGCCTGGCCGGTACTTCCTCACTAATAGTTCCTAGTGGTCTTTCGTTGATATCTTGTATTGGTAGAGGTTCCTTCCTTGGTCTGGTGGGGATGCTGTGCTGCGTTGTGAAACGGTGATTGATAAAAGAGGAAGTGGCACCAGTGTCTACTAGGGCCGTGGGGGTAGTCGTGACATTAATGGTTTTGAGCATCGTTGGGACCACAATGTGTTTTGGTTGATTTATGTCCATAACAGCGATTGATTCATGTGGCCTAGGTAATACATGGGTACATAAGATGCTTTCCAAAACCGGAGCCCTTGAGTGCACAACGCTACTCAAAGGCTGTCGCCTTTTCCTGACTCCTACTGGGGTTCCTCTTCGGTGGCACGTATGGCAGCTGCTCTCGCTAATGCCGCTCCTCCTGCCTTCTTTAACACCGGGCAGCCAGAACGCTTGTGGTCGTTTGCTCCACAGTACAAGCATAACCCAAGGTTGAAACGTCGCTTCTTTTCTTGTGATGTCAAGGTGCGACTATTCGTAGCGGACAAGTCCATAGGTGCCGGTCCCGGGGCAGTCGACAACCAATGGGGAGTGGGAGCGGGGGTCGGAGAGGATTTCGGAGGGTCATAACGCGGAGTGGGGCGAGGAGTGGACTTGCTGGGGCTGTCTTCCTTCTTTTCCCTTTGGCAACTCCAGTGACAATTGTTGATCTTGATAGCCTTGTCCACGAGGCCTTTGAGAGTGGTCGAATCGTCTGTTTTGGAGATTTCGTCCTTGACATGGGGTTTAAGTCCGACATAGAAGGTGTTCATGAGTTGTGACTCCTCTGTTTACCCTAGGATTGCGATGAGTTCTCGGAACTCACTAGCATACTTGGCCGTTGACTTGGTCTGATGGAGTTGTTGAAGTCGTTGGGCAGCTGTGCGTTTTTCATCAGGGTCGAAGAATGCTGCCTCGAACTCGGCTCTAAACCCAGCCCACGTTGTGGCGCGAATGACGTTGGTACCGGCAATGAGTTCTTGCACGATAGGTTGGGCCCAGCGAGCCGCTTTGTCTTGGAATAACATGATGGTGAAGCGAACCTTCGCTGGTTGATCAGGGAAATCATTAGGTTGAAGGAGGAAATAGAGTTCACATGATTGGATGAACCCTCTAGCGGCTGCACCCCTTTCTCCCTTATAGGGTTCAGGCTTGGATGCCTTCGGGTCATGTGCACGAGGTTGAGGTTGTAGATGATGTGCGATTTGTTGGGCGAAGTTTGCTGGGAAGGTTGGGGGAGGTACATTAATGGTGGGTTGTACTGAGTTGACTTGAGTCTGTAATGCCGTATGCTGGCCTTGCAGTGTGTTGTAGTTCGTCGTTAACTGGGTATATGCTGCGTCTGCCATATCGATTCGTTGTTGCAGCTGTTGATTTGCTTGCCACATCTGCATCATCACGGTTCTGATCCCTTGCTCGTCCATGGACGCAAAGTCTGGTTGTGTGGGTTGAGCTTGCATAGCGCTTGTCGATGTACTCATCGGTAGTACTTCTCAAGCTGATAATCGGTATCTTTCAGGAATCGTTCAGCGAGGGCGAATTGGGTTTTAGCGGGTTCATAGGGGATATATAGCCCGTCCGATAGGTTGAAGGATGAACAGGGGAATATGTCGTGGAGGTACTCTCGTTGTCTCGGAGTGAAATCGACAAGGTCAAGGAAGTAGTAGTACTTCTTCCTGGTTGCTTCTTGGATGCGGATCTGGATCTGGGAGTATAAGGGAATACTCCATTTAGCGGTTTGTCGCTTCTGGGGCTTTGGACTAGGGCTAGGAAGCCAAGGATCAGGAGACGATCGGGGACTAGGACTTGGGGTGATAGGTTCTGGGGTTTGCTCGATATGGGCTAACAAGATGTACCGGACTTCGGCTTCCTCTACTGCGTTTTCAAATTCTTGGCGGTGTCGTAGGTTGAGTTCTTTGAGATACATGGTGTCTTCTGGAAAGACGGCTCGATAGATTGTTTGCTTGTAGGTTGCTTGATACACGGGCATACACTATCACTTGGGTAATGATTCTCGAAGGAGGCAGAGGGAGACTAGGAGGTGATTGCTGAGAAGCTGGCCTTCGGTATCGATCCAGGTTTAGGTTCCGATCCGGAGATAAGTCCAACTTTTGCTGTGGGGCTACGCTTACCGGCTGCTCGCTGGGTACCAGTTTTCCCAGAGGGTTCGACAGCTTTCGCACGTAGACTGTCTTGACATGAGGGACTTAAGTCCTAGGAAGGTAACCTTTTCCCCAGACGTACTTAAGGTTCGGTGGGACTGGGAGGAAAACTTCTTGTCCAGGTGGAACAATGTTGATTGGTGGCAAGGGGTCGGCGGGTGCAGAGAAACGTTCTTGTCTGTTTAGGTCTCGAGTGGGGTCGGCGGGTTTTCGGGTGGTTTTTCGGCGGTGCTTGAGTTGAGCCAGGGTTAAGCGAAGTGCACTTGTGATGACTTTGCCTAATGTCAGACCTCTGGTACAAGGTCAAGGTTCGAGGGCAAGGGGAGAGGTCTGGGTCAGGACAGGAATAGAATGCAGGTCGCTTGGGTGGTTAACAGAGTGAGGTCACTATCAGGGAACGCCCAATAGCCCGAGGGGAGAGTGGTACTTTGACTGGTATTGA